>ML245453.1:0-41281 GCA_005239495.1 Nicotiana undulata
TGTTTGGTGAGGAAGAGTGTAAAGCACGAAGGGTGATGCCGTGCCATGATATCTGATTATATTTCATAGTGAGGAAGAGTGTAAAGAACGAAGGGTGATGCCGTGTCAAGATTCATATTTATTATAAACACGAAGGTTAATGCCGTGTTGATCGTTTATTGTTTATTGCACGAGGGGACATGCCGTGACGATTGCTGTTATCTATCACACGAGGGGACATGCCGTGTTGATCGTTTATTGTTTATCGCACGAGGGGACATGCCGTGACGATTGTTTGTTATTTATCACACGAGGGGACATGCCGTGTTGATCGTTATTGTTTATCTCATGAGGGGACATGCCGTGCCGATTGTTTTCCATTTATTATACCATGTATTGCATAATGAGGAAGAGAGTAAAAGTACGAAGGGTGATGCCGTGCCATTAATTACATTCATGGTATTTGAACTTGTCTTTACTTGGTACTTTCTATTAAACTGCTTCTTATCTGTTTTCTTATTATCAATATACTGTCATATCTCACTGGTGACCCCCCCCCCCCCCTAACCCCTTTTTTTTTCCCCNTCGTTAGAGGGAATACCCTTCAGTCCACCCAAAGCTTCAAGGTATACCCGCTGGCGTTCGTGGGCCTTGGTGTCTCTCCTACTTTTGGATTCCTCATTGTCTTACTTTTTTCTCCTAGTTTCAAGACAATTATCTATTTCCTTTCAAACTTTGTATTTAGTACTCAATTTAGATAGTTCGTGAGGTTGTGACACCCCGGTGTTGGGATTGTTCGATGTAGATGTCTTATCATTTCATTTTGAGTTTCCGAGATAATATTATTATTTTCTGCTGTGAAATAATTGAAGTGATTTGGAATGTTCAGTGAAGTTTTGAGAGTTAATAGTGTGGAATTTTTTCTCGAAAAAGGTTGGACGTAAATGAATTCGAGCTATTCCAGTAAATGTTTGAAAGATAATAACTTTAAATACTGTTACGTGTGTTATTAAGGCAATAATGTTGTATACGTTGGCTTGTCTAGCGGGTTCAACGTTAGACACAGTCACGGCCTGATAGGTAGGATTTCAGGTCGTGACACCAGCTTATGGCTTTTGGCTTTTTTTTGACTTATAAGCACTTGGCTTATAAGCCCTTTTAACTATATGCCGAAAAATGCTTATAAGCTAGTTTGACCAGCTTATAGGCTTAGCCAAACACCCTCTTTGTCTGCGTGTGGAAGTTGTGACCGATGTTCCCAATTTAAGGAAAGATAAACGAGAAGAGATGCAGAGGATGACTATTTTTTTTGCTTATATTACCTTCTAGGGAGAGAGAAAGAGAACTATATATATATACACAGAGGTGAATCTCAAAGTTTAGAGTTACTGTTTGTTTGGATAGTTATTACATAACGTTTTATAATGTATCGTATTATATTATATTGTATTGTATTGTATCGTTTGATAAATACAATGTTCGAATAGATTGTATCGTTTGCCATCGTTTTATGATGTCACACACCATCAATATGAAGAATAACTTGTAATATTATAAAGAAAAATTATTATATATGGTAAAATCTATATATCAATATAAAGCAGGGACATGAATGAGTGATGTGGCACTTCTCATAGATGAGGATTGTTGTTTATCTTTTTTCAGGTTTATTTGATTTTTCCCCAATTTTTTCTTCTATTAATTAATAAATCTAGCTGGCACCTTCTTAACAGTCACCTCTTAATTACACTAAGAGACACATCTATTCCTTCCAAAAATAGTCTAAAGATTGCAACGCTAAATAAAAGTAACGGGCGACACTTTGAAAGGACATACATGATCCCTACATTACAGGAACTTTACAACAATGAACAAATGCAAGAGAAAAAAGAAGCTTCGAACAAATGCAATACGAAAACGGAAGAAGAAGAGAAAGATAGATAAGAAATTATTTAAATGGATCATGCTATCGATTCCTTAAGTCAAATTTCCATTTCCTCTAATATTGTATTCCTTCTATGCCTCTCAAGAAAGAATTTTCCTTCAATTTCTTTGAAGTTGCAGGTATTGCTCTGTACTTCATGTGAGTTTGAAATAGATTTTCAGTTTTAATTCCTTGTGCAAAGGGAATAAGGTATATGAATGGAAGTTTTTTTTTACTGCAAAAAGTGTTCAACAAGGGGTAGGTAATTAGCTCTTTCCGTTTCTATTATATAATAATAATAATATTATTATTTTGGATCATTTTGTCTTTGGATCAAGAATAAAAGGACTCCTTCAGTTTGTGTGGTTTATGTATTATGTCTTCTTCCATTTGGCACAAATATTTGTAAATCAAATGGCCTGGCAAAAACAGAGGACACCTTTAATGGAAAGCTAAACTCTTCGGCGATCATAGAAGACTCAAAGGCTCTACTTCCATTGTTCAGTTTGACGTAGTTTAAAGTTTGGTACATCAAATTTTTTATGTTCCTTTCTTCTTCTTATGCGACTACAAAAGCTTCATTTTTGTTTCTATTTACTACACTAACTAAGTTGATGTGTGTTAGCGTGTTTCAGAGTCTATGAAATAGTTCAAAGTTTTAAACTTATATATTCTTGATACTCCGTCCTTCTTATGTGACTACAAAAAAGCTAAGCTTTTTGTGGGTTTTCAATGTTTCAGATCATTGAAATAATTAAAGGTTTTGAACTTTAGATCTTTATGCCTGAAGCTGAAGGAACATAGCAAAATTGTCCGTTCATAAGTATCAAAGAAAAAAAGACACAGGTGTAAGCAGGCGAAAGAAATTTGAAATGCTATGTTTCTTATTGTTTCTCTTAATACTATTAAAATAGACGGAAACAAAACTTTTGAAATATTGTAGAATATTTTGGCATGAAGAAGGGAGCGAAAAATATTTCCTAGAGTAACCGTATGTATGATTGTGCGAGAAAAGAAAAGAAGGAAGACACAAATATAATATAGGAAATGACAGTAGGAAAGATGGTTAAAATTGAAAAAAAGAAAGAAAGAGAACTAAATAATATATAAAGGGTAAGTGGAGTCTAAGGAATAAAGAGGGAAAGAATGTATTAACCTTCCCGACACACCATATAAGTATAACTATAAGTGAAAACTTTCCTATTTTTACTTTTATTGAATTTCAAAAATAAAATATGCAGTTCGTGTGAGCTCTAATTCTTACCAAAATTATTTATTTTTGTAAATTGTGATTCATCAATACATAATTGGATTTTTATCGGCGCACACAAACATATATACAGTATATTCGGTACAGAAATTATCTATTACATCTCAACTAAATCTATAAAAATTATTTCTAAATATATGGGTGTGGTTTATAACCGCGCGAAGCGCGGAAAATTCCCTAGTTACTATATAAAAGGTAGGATAAATGATAAAATAAAATTATTTAACAATAATTAAGGGTGAGACTAAGAGAAAAGGACAAGGTAACGACGCGACCACACCAAATTGGTCGGTACATAAAGTGGCACATTTAGTCATTACGTAACGACATAATTAACGATACGATACGATACAATAAAATATAAGTAACAATCAAAACAAACATCGTATTTAAAGTAACAATACGATACGATACACATGTAACAACCATCCAACAAGTTGTTAATTGATTTAAAAAGAATGCAGTTTGTGTGTGTCACGACCCAAAATACCTCCGAATGAGTCGTGATGGCACCTAGTCTCTAAAACTAGATAAGCCTAACACATGCCGAAATGATAACAAGTCTTACTAAACAACTATTAATCATGAAACATATATTTCTAAATAAATCGATAGTCTCAACGCGATACAATATCCCAAAATCGGTAGTACAAGTCATAATGCCTTCTAGGAGTAATTATACATAATGAATAATACATCATTGTTCCGGAATAGAAGGAAAAAATAGAAATAAATACAATAGAAAGTGACTTCAGAGCCTGCGAACGTCCGACAAGTATACCTTGAAGTCTCCAGCCACACCAAGCATAAGTCTCAAAATCGACTCGATCTGAAGTACTTGATTCTACACAAAATAAATATGCAGAAGCGTAGAATGAGTACACTACAGTGGTACCCACTAAGTATCAAGTCTAACATCGGTAGAGTAGTGACGAGACCAAGTCAAGACACCCACCGAACATGTAAACCTGTGCAGGAATGACATAAAAGCTAACAAAGAAGGAATATCAAAGTAATGCCAATAGCAGACAGAAATCAGATTACAAACGGTAGTAACGATAAAGGTAACACGAATGGAAACGAGAAGTAACCAAGTAATTAAGCAACAACATAGTTGGGGTACAAATGAAGTATAAATGTGCTCATGTAGGGAAAATGATGTCAACTCTACCAATCAAATCATTTCTAGTACACAATGTCAACAATCCCACTTCTCGTAATCTCATATCATAAATCACAACTTCCAAACCTTTAATATACATGGCACCTTGTGGCCACATCTTTCCATCTCACTTTGCACGGCAAAATCCACGTGCCACTCGGTACATAATATTCGTGTTAAATGCTAATTAGGATGTTTAAGAGATTTTATTTATATATCATAAAGTAAAATTACAGTTTCTAGACTAAGTAAGAAATCAATGAGAAAGATGAATTTATTTTAGAACTCATTTGGGTGAAGAAAAATAACAAGTTCAAATAAAATTTAGCATCAAATGATCTATTGAATTTAATATAAAATTTATTAAATTAAAACACAATAACAATCCCTTTTAAAGAAAAAATAAAAAAATTAACAGGATAGGAGATTAAGTTGAGAAATCAATTGAAGTAAAATATGACAACTATTAGAGATAGTAAGTTCCGAATGAAACGGCGAGTTTTAACTTAAAAGTCACACAAGGTAGCTTGATATAATTCTTTTATTTAAAATCACTATATTAATATCAACTCAGCAGGACAGGAGGTAATGACCCAACGTAGTAAATTCACCTTGAATATCAATTCACCAGAATAATAGTATTAGGAAAAGAACTCAGAAAATGACGGCAAGACAATAAGTCAATGATAATAACTCAATCCTTGGAAAAGAGTGAAAAAATGAAAATACAAATTCTTAGAGTTTAGTACGAAATAACCGCAACCAATACAATAAACGGGAAATAAAAAACACAAAACATGTTGCGGCACGCAACCTGATCCCACCATATAATATCAATATCATAATCCACCCTTATTCTACCATATCAATTCACCCTTGTTTCACCTGTTGCGGCGTGCAACTCGATCCCACCATACAATATTAATATCATGACAATAAACAAAATATGTTGCGGCGCGCAACCAGATCCCACCGTATAATATCAATATCATGATCCACCGTTATTTCACCATAAGAGTACACACTTATTTCACCTGTTGCGGTGTGAAACCCGATCCCACTGTACAATAACAATATCACAATATAAATATCCTCCCTTATTTCACATGTTGCGACGTGCAACCCGATCCCCCGTACAATAATTTAAATCAACAACAACAATTCAATAACTCCATTTACAAGAATTTCTACAATCAAGGGTTTCTGTGATGTCCCAAAGGGTCATTTTATGAATTAAGACTTCGTTCTAGGTTTATTAGCTATGAAAAGACTAATTTTAAATACCTCAATTTGCGTGCGCAGTTCGGGCGTGAAACCGGAAAGCTTTTATGGGAAAATATGAGAAATAGTAATATCTAGAGTTAAAATTTGATTATAGTTGACTTTGGTCAATATTATGGGTTAACGGACCCATATCTGTGTTTTGACGATCCCGGGAGGTCCGTAGTAAAATATGGACTTGAGCGTATGCCCGAAATTGAATTCCGAGGTCCCAAGCCTTAGAAATCAATTTTTCGAAGAAATTATTTTGCTGAATTATTAATGAAATAAAGAAAAGAATTAATATTTGAAACCATTGGTATCGGGCTCGTATTTTGGTTCCGGAGCCCGGTACATAATTATTATTGTATTTGAATACTATCTGTGATATTTGGTGAGAATCGGAGTTTATTTGACGTGATTCGGACGTCCGGTTGAGAAATAGTGAACTTTAAGTGTTCTTGAGAAAAATGATGAGTTTTGAGGTTTAATTCATAGTTTTACATGTTATTTTCATGATTTGATCGAACGAGCAAGTCTGTATGATATTTCTAGACTTGCGTGCATGTTTGGTTTGAATCCCTGAGGGCTCGGGTGAGTTTCGGATAGGCCACGGGGTGTTTAACACTTAGAAAATTTGTTGTTTTTGCTGTTACTGGTGCCCAGGGAATTAGTGCTTCGCGATTGCATAGCTACATCTACGATCGCGTAGTGTAAAACTTCTGGGGCCTTTTTTTTCCTTCTACGCGAACGCATGGCCATGCACGTGAACGCGATGGTCCAACTCCAAAAGCATCGCGTACGCGGGCAGGCTCACGCGATCGCGTAGAAGGCCTGCCCAGCTATATAAAATTCAGTTTTTAAAATGGGCAGAACCCTTTTCTTCATATATTTTGAACTACCCAGCCCTAGGGACGATTTTCTTCACCAAAGTTCATCCCCAAAGTGCTGGTAATCAATTCTAAACTCTACTCTTTCAATTACCCAATGTTTTCATCACTTTTAAATCACAAATCAAGAATTTTGATGGTAAAAATTGAGGGTTTGGGTAAAACTCGAGAATTTTGTAAAAATTGAATCTTTATCTCGAATTGAGGTCCGATTTCGAAACTAATTGCATATTTGGGTTCAGGGGTGAATGGGTAATCGTAATTTGGTCTGAACCCCAAGTTTTGACCAAGCGGGCCCGGGGTCGGGTTTTAACTTTTTAAATATAGAAAACTTAGAAAAAATTATAATTTTCAGTAAAGTTAGTTCCTTTAGCATTAATTAATGAAATTAAGCTAATTATGATTAGATTCGAGCGGGTTAGAGCAAGATTCTAAAGGAAAAGTTATAATTGAGCAGTGAGTGGCCTGCGAATTTTAGGTAAGTGCTTGGTTTAACCTTGACTTGAGGGACTAGGAATCCCCAACTTAACTGATATGTGAATTTGCATGTGTGTATATGTGAAGTGACGAGTATCTATGCACCACCAAATTATCTGTTAAACATGATCCTCTCCCCGTTTCCAATTTATTTGATTCATGGCTTAATTGTTTTATGCTCATTGATGTTTCTATGACTACTTGGCTTTGTTAACTTGTTGATAAGTCTTGGTTAAATTATTTTTGGAGAGTGTTGGTTGTTCCCTTGGTTTCATTGTGGTACATAAAGGTTGAGCGGGTTGACATTGTTTTACGAGATATGTATATTCCTGTTGGTTTCATTTCAATGATATTGATGAAGTTTATGAGAAAATACAGTTCCTTGTTTATATTTGTTGAGACAAAAATGTTGTGAAAGGCTTGGCCTAAATTGTGAGAGTTTTCATAAATAAACTGATATGATATACCTCGTGGGAGCGGGTTGCACGCCGCAACAAGGAGTAATAAGGATGGACAGATGGGATCGGGTTGCACGCCGCAACAAGAGAAATAAGGGTGATAGATATATAGGGAGGAGCCATAAGGGTGGACAGGTGGGAGCGAGTTGCACGCCGCAACAAGGAGCAATAAGGGAGGACACTTATACTTTACTGATTTTCAAAAACAAAGATTTGAGAACTTACTGTTTTACCTTACTATTTTTCATATTTTGCACTACTTTTATTTTAAAGTCAAAGTTCGAAAAATTGGAAATTTACGTGAGAATTGGTTATAGGCGAGACATGAAAAAGGTGGCTGAGTTATTTTAAATCGCTGATACAGTTATTGTTTGTTTAGTTTAGAATTTCCTTTTTGCTTTATTTTATATTGTTTCCAAGTTATATTGTTAATGTCCCGCCGTAGCCTCGTCACTACTTCGTCGAGGTTAGGCTCGGCACTTACTCAGTACATGGGGTCGGTTGTACTGATGCTACACTTTGCACTCTTTTGTGTAGATCCAGGTACCGTCCAACGTTAGAGACCTTAGTATCGGTCATTCATCATTTGGATACACGAGGTATATCTCCCGGCGTCCGCATATTCCTGGAGTCTTCTCCTAGTTTATAGAGACTGATTTATTTTACTTAAAAAAGATATATTATTTCTTCAGCCCATTATTTGTGGTAATATTAGAACTTCGCGAATTGTGATGCCAGACCCTGGGGTAGTATTAGAGTTATATATATAATTAGTTCGTGGCTCGGTGTATCTATTTGTTTATCATTTTTTTTTGGATTTATTCATTGGAAATCATTAGATTTAATTTACTTTAAAATTTTCAATTGTGGTTGAGTAAATAATCAAAGGAAAATAGCTAATCAAATTCTAACATTGGGTTGCCTAGCAAGTGTGGTGTTAGGCGCCATCACGATCCCTAAGGTCGGGTATTTGGGTCGTGACAAGTTGGTATTAGAGCACTAGATTGCTTAGGTCTCACAATTCATGAACAAGCTTAATAGAGTCTGAAGGATCGGTACAGAGACGTCTGTACTTATCTCTCAGAGGCTATTGAGTTAGGAAACAACTCCATTTTTATTTCTACTCTATCGCGCGATTTTTGATATCTCAATTACTGATCGAACTCTTCTACTCTCTCGCAGATGGCGAGAACACGTGGTTCTTTTTCCGCTGACCAACATTTCAGTCCTCCAGCAGCAGCAGCTCCTACTAGGGGTAGAAGCCGATGCTGCGCTTGAGGCCGAGGCAGGGGCATGACTCAGCCCATTGCACAGACAGCAGCCCAGCTGTGGAACCCTAGATCGAGATTAATGAGGGGGTTCCAGCTCAGGCCGTTCCAACGGGACCAACTCAGTTCCTAGAGGGGTTTATTGCTACCCCGGTACTTCAGAATGCTTTGGTCCATTTAGTGGGTATTATGGAGAGTTTAGCCCAGACTGGAACATTCCCTGTTGCAGCAGTCGTATCTCAGGCTGGAGGAGGGGTCCAAACTCCTGCTACTCACACTCCGGTTAAGACTACTCCTCAGGTTCAAACCCCAGCAACTAATCCAGTTGGGGTAATTCAGCTAGTTGCTACATCGCCGATTGTTGATGGGGCAGCTGTGTCCTCAGATGCCTTGTGGAGATTGGAAAGGTTCATTAAGCTTTTCCTTGTTCATTTCAGTGGTGCTACTTTAGAGGATCCTCAGGAATATCTAGATAGTTGTCATGAGGTATTGCAGAATATGGGTATTTTGGAGATCAATGGGGTCGATTTTGCTGCCTTTCAAATGACCGGTTCCGCCAAGAAATGGTGGAGGGATTACTTGTTTACTAGACCATTTGGGTCGCCTGTTTTGACTTGGGATCAGTTTTCTCACCTCTTTTTTGGAGAAGTTTTTGCCTGTTACTACTCAAGAGAAGAAGCGTCGCCAGTTTGAGCGACTTCAGCAGGGCAACATGACCGTGACCAAGTATGAGAATCATTTCGTGGATTTAGCTAAGCATGTTATTCCTTTATTGCCCACAGATAGAGAGAGGGTCAGACAGTTTATTGAGGGCCTTGCTCAGCCCATCAGGTTGCAGATGTCCATGGAGACATGGACCGAGATATGAAGCTAATGTGGCTAGGAGAGTTGAGTCGGTTCTTGGGATGGGAGGTCAGGGGTCGGACAAAAGACCTCGCCATTCCGGTGGTTTCAATGGTGCCTCATATGGAGGTGGGGTTCATTTAGCTGAGGCCAGTCTTCCAGGCCGTTCCATTCGGCACTTCAGGATTCACATGGTAATTCAGGCGGTCGTGGTTCTTATATGCCTCCTTCTTCTCAACCAGTCTACAGTGCACCATCAGCTCCTATCAGAGCACCTCTTCTGCAAAGTCATTATTGAGGTCAGCCGGCTCGTCATGGTCAGTCTTCATATCATGAGGGATGTTTTTAGTGTGGTGAATATGGGCATATTCGGAGAGCTTGTCCGAAATTTCTAGGTAATAAATATCAGTACCAGGGTTCTCATGCCATAGTTCCGGCACCAGCTGCAGCACCACCTGCCCAGCCAACCAAGGGTAGTGGTCAGGTAGCTAGAGGTAGAGGCCAAAATGTTAGAGGTGGAAGCCAGGTAGCTAAGGGTAGAGGCCAGCCCGCTAGAGGTGGAGGTCCTTCCAGGGACATGGTTCACGGTGGTGGAGCCCAACCCCGACTTTATGCATTTCCAGCTAGACCTGAGGCGGAGTCCTCCGACGCTGTTATTACAAGTATCATCTCAGTTTGTGATAGAGCTGCTTTAGTTTTGTTTGATCCGGGGTCTACTTATTCTTATGTTTCATCCTATTTTGCCTCATATTTGATTGTGCCCCGTGATTCCTTGTGTGTTCCTGTTTATGTGTCTACACCGGTAGGGGATGCTATTGTGGTATATCGTGTGTATTGTTCGTGCGTAATAGTCATTGAGGGTCTTGAAACTAGTGTGGATCTTTTGCTTCTAGACATGGTCGATTTTGATGTTATATTGGGCATGAATTGGTTGTCGCCTTATTATGCCATCTTGGATTGTCATGCCAAGATAGTTACGTTAGCCTTGCCGGGGTTGCGTCGATTAGAATGGAAAGGGAACCCTGGTCATTCTCCCAGCCGAGTGATTTCATATGCCAAGGCTCGTTGCATGGTTGAGAAGGGATGTTTGGCTTATTTGGTGCATATTCGTGACTCCGATGCCGAGGTTTCTTTTATAGAGTCAGTTCCTATCGTTCATGAGTTTCCCGATGTATTTCCTGCAGACCTGCAGGGGATGCCACCTGACAGGGATATTAATTTTTGTATTGATGTGGCTCCGGGCACTCAACCCATTTCCATTCCTCCATATCGGATGGCCCCACCAGAATTGAAAGAGTTGAAAGAACAGTTGCAAGACTTGCTGGATAAGGGTTTCATCAGACCTAATGTCTCGCCTTGGGGTGAACCAGTGTTGTTCGTGAAGAAGAAAGATGGGTCGATGAGGATGTGTATAGATTACCGGCAGTTGAATAAAGTTTCTATCAAGAATAAGTATCCATTGCCGAGAATTGATGATTTATTTGATCAGCTTCAGGGCGTCAGGGTGTTTTCATAAATTGATTTGAGATCGGGCTACCATCAGTTGAATATTAGGGCGTCTGATGTTCCTAAGACAGCCTTTCAGACGAGGTATGTGCATTATGACTTTCTAGTGATGTCCTTTGGGTTGACTAATGCACCAACAACCTTTATGGACTTGATGAATCGGGTTTTCAAGCCTCATCTGGACTCTTTCGTGATCGTTTTCATTGATGACATTCTTATATGCTCCCGCAAGCGGGAGGAGCATGAGCAGCACCTTTGTATAGCTCCAGACTTTAAGGGACAATTAGTTGTATGCAAAGTTTTCAAAATGTGAGTTCTGGTTGGATTCAGTAGCCTTATTGGGTCATATCGTATCAGGTGGGGGTATTCAGGTTGATCCTAAGAAGATAGAGGTAGTCAATAACTGGCCTAGACCCACTACAACCACGAAAATCAGGAGTTTCTTGGGTTTAGCGGGTTACTACCATCGTTTTGTGAAGGGGTTCTCATCCATCGTAGCCCCAATGACTAAATTGACTCATAAAGGTGCCCCATTTAAATGGTCAGATGAGTGCGAGGCGAGTTTTCAAAATCTTAAGATGGCTTTGACTTCAGCACCGGTGTTGGTATTACCATCAGACTCAGGTTCTTTCACGGTATATTGCGATGCTTCCCGTGTTGGACTTGGAGCAGCATTGATGCAGGATGGCAGGGTGATTGCATATGTATCTCGGCAGCTGAAAGTCCATGAGAAGAATTATCCTGTTCATGACTTAGAGTTGGCACCATTGTTCATGCATTAAATATTTGGAGGCACTATCTTTATGGCGTGCCGTGTGAGGTTTTCACTGACCACTGTAGTCTCCAGTGCTTATTCAAGCAAAAAGATCTAAATTTGAGGCAGCGGAGATGGTTAGAGTTACTAAAGGAATATGATGTCACTATATTATACCATCCAGGGAAGGCCAACGTGGTGGCCGACGCATTGAGTAGAAAGGCGGTGAGTATGGGCAACCTTGCATTTATTCCAGTCGGTGAGAGACCGTTAGCTTCAGACATTCAGGCTTTGTCTAATCATCTTGTGAGGTTGGATATTTCGCTCAGTAGTGTTCTAGCTTGTACAGTCGCTCGATCTTATTTAATCGAGCGTATCAGAGAGCGAAAGGATGATGATCCGCATTTGATGGTTCTTAGGGACACAGTACGGCGCGGTGGTGCCAAGAAGACTACAATTGGAGATGACGGTGTTTTGAGGATGCAGGGTCGCATATGTGTGCCTAATATTGATGGCCTTCGTGATTTGATCCTTGAGGAGGCTCACAGTTCTAAGTATTCTATTCACCCAGGTGCAACCAAAATGTTCCAGAACTTGAGGCAGCATTATTGGTGGAGAAGGATGAAAAAAGACATTGTTGTGTATGTGGCTCGTTGCTTAAATTGTCAGCAGGTAAAATATGAGCATTAGAGACCGTGTGGTTTGCTTCAGCAGATAGAGATTCCTGAGTGGAAGTGGGAGCGTATCACTATGGACTTCGTTGTTGGACTCCCACGGGATCAGAGGAAATTTGACGCAATTTGGGTTATTGTGGATAGGCAAACTGAATTAGCACATTTCATTCCTGTGACAAGTACTTATCGGAGCGGTTAGCAGAGATATATATTCGAGAGATTGTTCGTCTTCGCGGTGTGCCCGTGTCTATCATTTTTGATCGAGGTACGCAATTTACTTCACAATTTTGGAGGGAAGTTCAACGCAAGTTGGGTAAACGGGTTGAGTTGAGCACAACATTCCATCCTTAGACGGACGGGTAGTCCGAGCGTACTATTCAGATTTTGGAGGATATGCTATGCGCTTGTGTTATTGACTTCGGAGGTTCTTGGGATTAGTTCTTGCTGTTAGCGAAGTTTGCTTATAATAATAGTTATCAGTCGAGCATTCATATGACTACTTATGAGGAATTACATGGTAGGCGGTGTAGATCGCAAGTTAGATGGTTTGAGCCAGGAGAGGCTCGGTTTGTCGGTACAGACATAGTTCAGGAGGCCTTAGATAAGGTCAAGATTATTCAGGAGAGACTTCGTGCACCTCTGTCTAGGAAAAAGAGTTATGCCGATCGTAAGGTTCGTGATGTGGCATTCATGGTTGGAGAGAGAGTATTGCTTCGGGTATCTCCCATGAAGGGTATTATGAGGTTTGGGAAAAAGGGTAAGTTGAGCCCTAGGTATATCAGGCCATTTGAGATTCTTTATAGAGTGGGGGAGGTAGCTTATAGACTTGAGTTGCCTCCAGGGTTATCCTCAGTTCATCCGGTATTCCATGTGTCTATGCTCTGGAAATATCATGGTGACCCGTCCCACGTGTTAGACTTCAGTTCTGTCCAATTGGACAAGGACTTGACTTATGAGGAGAAGCCGGTAGCCATTTAAGATCGGAAGGTTATCCAGTTGAGGTAAGTTATCCTTCAGTTCGAGAGCAGTGGAATGGTCAGCCCATTGAGGCAGCTACTTGGGAGTCCGAGTCAGACATGCAGAGTAGATATCGACATTTGTTTGCCAATTCAGGTAATTTACTATGTCCTTTCGAGGACGAATGTTTGTTTTAGAGGTGGAGATTGTGATATCCAAAGGGTCATTTTATTAATTAAGATTTCGTTCTAGGTTTTTTAGCCATAAAAAGACTAATTTTAAATACCTCGATTTGCGTGCACAGTCCGGGCATGAAACCGGAAAGCTTTTATGGGAAGATATGAGAAATAGTAATTTCTAGAGTTAAAATTTGATTATAGTTGACTTTGGTCAATATTATGAGTAAACGGACCCGTATCTGTGTTCCGACAATCCCGGGATGTCCGCAGTAAAATATGGGACTTGGGCGTATGCCCGGAATTGAATTCTGAGGTCCCAAGCCTTTGAAATTAATTTTTGAAAGAAATTGTTTTGCTGAATTATTAACGAAATAAAGAAAAGAATTAATGTTTGAAACCATTGGTATCTGGCCCGTATTTTGGTTCCGGAGCCCGGTACAGAATTGTTATAGTATTTGAATACTATCTGTGAAATTTTATGAGAATCAAAATTTATTTGACGTGATTCGGACGTCCAGTTGAGAAATAGTGAACTTTAAGTGTTCTTGAGAAAAATGATGAGTTTTGAGGTTTAATTCATAGTTTTATATGTTATTTTCATGATTTGATCGCACGAGCAAGTCCGTATGATGTTCTTAGACTTGCGTTGATGTTTGGTTTGGAGCCCCGAGGGCTCGAGTGAGTTTCGGATAGGCCACAAGGTGTTTTACACTTAGAAGATTTGTTGTTTTTGCTGTTACTGGTGCCCAGGGAATTAGTGCTTTGCGATCGCATAGCTACATCCGCGATCGCGTAGTGTAAAACTTTTGGGGCCCTTCTTTTTTGTTCTACGCGAACGAGTGGCCATGCACGCGAAAGCGAAGGCCGTCTGGGCCTGACCTTATGCGAACGCGACCATGGCCCACGCGAACGCATATGGTAACGGACCTGGAGGGGGGGGGAGTGTATTTTTTCAATGCGAACGCGACCGTAGGGACGCGAACGGGATGGTCCAACTTCTAAAGCACCGCGATCGCGGGCAGGCTCACGCGATCGAGTAGAAGGCCTGCCCAGCTATATAAAAATCAATTTTAAAAACAAGCAGAACCCTTTTCTTCATATATTTCGAACTACCCAGCCCTAAGAACAATTTTCTTCACCAAAGTTCATCCCCAAAGTGCTGGTAATCAATTCTAAACTCTACTCTTTCAATTACCCAATGTTTTTCATCACTTTTAAATCAAAAATCAAGAATTTTCATGGTAAAAATTGAGGGTTTGGGTAGAACTCGAGAATTTTGTAAAAATCGAATCTTTACCTCGAATTGAGGTCGGATTTCGAAACTAATTGCATATTTAGGATCGGTGGTGCCTCCGAAATCTGATCAAATTGAGAGTTGTAGATTTCCACCGTCTTGTCGTTGGCCTCGATTTTATTTTCTCCCAATTCTATTCTCTTAGTAAGCTCCTCGAGCATTCTCATTATAGCAGGGTCAGTTGTCGAAGTATTATCTCCTGATCTTTCAGGCACTGGCTCGATACGTCGAGTAGCCTTTTGTTCGATCCTATTCAGACCCACGTGCTGATTTTGCAACTGGGCAATGGCGTTCTGTTGGGCTTGCAGCATCTCAAATATAACTTGGAGACTAATACCTTCATCTCCTCTGCCCTGAGTACCTCGACCGTCAGTTCGGCCCTCTCTGCGTATGCTTCTATCGGGGTCCTTGCCTAAATACGCATTTAAAGCAATATGCGAACCGACATCGACCAGGTTGGCGGGCGGTGCTTCTCCGAGGTCAGCTTGTGGCACCATGATTCCTGGAGCTATAATATTCTCGTTGTCTTCGTGGAGTCCGAGACCGTTGTCACCATGAGCAGCTGCGTTTTGTGAGTTTAACATGATTTATCCTGAAAACAAAATTCTTGACAAGAAACAAGCATAAAATAGTGTGTTATATCAGAATTAATACTGAACAATCACTATTATCCTTATCCCCACGGTGGGCGCCAAACGGTTTACCTCAAAATACGAGTAACAATTAACCTTGTAATGTGGTTATAAGGATATGTGATCTAATTCAGTGCCAATTGATAAATAGCTGAATAAATAAAGGAACTAAACGATTTAAATGGATTAAACCCGTGTAGTTGCAAGTTATCGACCCCGATATGGATTAGACTTGAGATCAAGTGCCAAGAACAGTAAGAGAAGCAATAATAATATGAACATTAAGAACTATAAAGAGTTAAGAGCGAATAAAAGAGCAGAGTGCTTTGTGTTTCTCAGTAATGTCGTAAACGGTAAGTGTGTATGATGATAATAAAGATAATGTGATGTTTACAAATGAACACGGTTCCTATTTACATAGTAGAGGAATCCTAAATAAGGTATGACTCTAATTTCTGAAGTAAAATACACGATTGATATCATTAACCGTTAATGGTTCTACCGGTTCCGAGATTCTCCCCGGGATTGGTGGTCGATTATGGATATCTCGTGATCCCTTTACTACGACATTAATCCAGCCTAATTTCGATCCCTCGATCTTCTCATTCCTCGAGCCCGAACTTGCTTTGATACAGGTTCACTATCGAGGCATACCCTCGAGCCTATAAAATCGGGTATCCTCGATTTTTACTGTATACACACCACTAGTACAACAACTGGCAGAACCCTTACATTCGGTTCTGTTCCCATAGCCTTTCATGAAATGGGGGATGGACATCACCGGACCACCGACATCGTCTCCTGAAAAGGTAAGGTTTCTTTTAATTCTGACTGACTATTTTTCTAATTGGATGGAAGTAGGTCCTTATTAGAAGACCGGAGAACCCGAAGTAGTCAATTATTTGTGGAAAAATATAATTTGCACGTTCGGAATACCAAAAGAGATAGCATGCGACAATGGGCCACAGTTTTATCGGTGCAAAAGTTACAAAATTCCTCGAAAATTTGAAGATAATGAGGAGCACATCTTCTCCTTATCATCTGAGTGCAAACTGTCTAGCGGAGTCAACAAACAAAGTGATTATTCAAAACCTTAAGAAAAGGTTGGAAGCAGCAAAAGAATTGCCTTATGCCCGGAGTTCTATGGGCCTACCGACCAACGACCGAATCAAGCACAGGAGAAACTCCTTTTTCCCTTATGTACGGTGTTGGGGACCTAATCCCGGTGGAAGTGGGTGAACCCACTTTGAGATATTTTTGGGCATATGAAGAATCGAATAACGGAGCAATGTTAATCAACTTTAAGTGCTCGAGGAACGCAGTGACTTGGCGCGTGTAAGAATGGCAGCTCAAAAGTAGAGAATTGAGCGATATTATAATCGAAGAGCCAACCTACGTTATTTCAAAGTAGGAGATTGTGTTATGAGGAATGTAACCCAAAATACCTGGGAGCTCAACGCAGGGAAGCAAGGTTCAACGTGGGAAGGTCCTCACAGGATTTCAGCTATCACTCGGAAAGGTTCATACGATTTGGAGAACCAGAATGGAGAAAAGATGTCTAGCAACTGGAACGTGGCACACCTCCAAAAGATATAATTGCTGATGAACATTATTCGAGCAGAGAGTATGTGCTGCACTCTTTTTCCCTTCGTTCAGTTTTTGTCCCAATTTGGTTTTTCCGGCAAGGTTTTTAATGAGGCAGTGATAGAAATCATACTAAGAAGACAACAACAATAAAACCTTTGATAGCAAAGAAAACAAACAAGCTTCCACTCGGGGACAGTTAGATAATGTTTGGCTCAATAGCAAATTTCCACTAGGAAGTTAAGTTTGCTACTGAAAAAAGGTTACCTGACCGTTGACGAGCACAAAACACTAGAGGATTATCAGATAGTATTTTGATCAATAGCATGGATTCTTACGGGGAACTACGGTGTGTTGCCGAGTTAAGGATTATCTAGAAATTTATTGGTGGAATCTTTCAAGGCACAAGACTTCCAGTGTTTCTATTTGCATTCTTCAAATTCGAAAACTGGGTGGAAAGATATGAGGATACAGAAACATTGACTACCACGTCAATCGGGAAATGCATCATCGGGACCGGGGACAGCGCAACCAGCCGCATAAAAACAAGTTGTACAAGATAGTCACAAGTAATGAAAATTTCTTTTTAACATAATGAATGCTTGTGTACTTTTGAAAATAGAAGGAATTATATGAAATTAAATCATTTTGCTTTTATCTTGCTTCTTCTTTGAATGATGAACTAACTTTGTCATTTCAAAGTTAAACAAGTACTTCAAGTGTTAGTGCCATAATTAATAAGAGACGTCCTCTTCAAGAGCACTGTAAACATAAGAGGGCCCTCTTTTATGAAAACCCTCACGATAAAGGGTTGGTTTCATAAGAATTTATGCCCGGAATCAAAATGCCTCGAGGAAAAATGCACCCGAAAACGTACACGAAAGGACACAAAAAGTAAACTTGCGGAAATACTTATAGAAACCCTCACGTAAAAAGGGATAATGCTTGGAACCAAAGTGCTTCGAGGAAAATGCATCCGAGACTGCACATAGTAAAGCGCAAATAGAAAAACGTGCACAGAATTCTTAAGCAAACGCAAAGCTTAAAGACTTGCATGGATATTCAAATGAAATTAAGACTCAAACAATACATAAGGAAAAATATGTCTTTATTTACAAAAATGTGCCAAAATGGAAAAAAGAAAAGAAAAGCTAAATTGCAGTATCTCCGAAACCAAGAGGAAGAGAAGTGCCCGCATCCCCGGGAGAAATAGATGGGTCCACCGAAGGCCCGACGTTTTCCCTAGTTTGTTCTTCAGCATCGTCGCCCTCTGATCCCTCTTCAGTTCCCAAAAACTCGGAATCGAAACCAGAAGAACCAGGAGCATCAGACTGTGCCGGAAGTCCATTTTTAGCAGCCATCTCAAGCTCTTGCGCTTTAGTGATTTTGGCATCAAGGTGAAGAATACACTCTTTGCCCATCTTCCAAGGTTTTTATCCTCATGTTGTACATGGCGTAAGTTGTTTCAACAACAAGGGAAGCAGCTCAGCACTTAAGTTCTTCTTTGAGTTGAGTAACCTCGGCAGAAAGCCTTTCCTGGGCGGACCTAGCATATCTGAGGCTAACATCAAGGTCACTAACGATTGAACTAAAGAGCCTGTTGTGCTCGATAGTTTGCCTATACTTCTCTTCCAACTGTTCGCCCCAACAACAACAAGCTCTTCGATCTTGGAGTTCAAGGATGCTTTCAAGTCAGTCAATTTTTTCGCAGTAGCAGCCTCGCGCTCGGTTGCATCAAGAACGGCATCCTGTACTTTAGCCTATTTGGCCTTGGCTTCATCAAATCTAATAATCACCGGGCCATTTTCATGGCTAAGGGTTACCACCTCTTGCTCACTTTGCTGCAAACAAGCCTCCAAAATAATGGCCTCAGTAGCTTTGGTTTCTAGTTCTGAGAAGCGGAGAACAGTTTGGTCCCATTCCACCAAAAGTTGATTCCATTCAGAAGTAAGTTCCTCCTTCTCACGAATCAACTTCTGAAGGCCCTCAGAAGCAAGAAAGTTGGTGTACAAAACAAGAAGAAGTAAAACTTAGAATACATTCATACTAAACTAGAAGAAATAACAAAGGAAGAAAGGAACACATCGTTGCGACATTGTGCATGGCAATGTTGAACAAACACTCCCCGAGAGTGATTGAATTGTTTCCCAATATTTCTCCGAAGCCAAAGGCTTCGGATAGTTATCAAGCTCCACTGTCCAGGTACGAAGGTTTCACCCGATAGAGACCGAAAGGGTAACATTCCTCCTCCTTTGTGGATCTTCAGAAGGGGCAACATTACTTTTCCCCAAGTTCACATGAACTGGGGAATGGGGAAGAGTAACACCCTCTCCATGGTCAGGTGCGTCCAACATAGATGATGTAGAAGTTGGTGGTGGAAGATTGGATGAAGGTGGAAATGATGTAGCAGTTGCTGGTGTTGGTGAAGATGGAGATGAAGCTGATGGAGTCAAAGGGTGAGAAGCAGTTGCATCAAATGTAGTACTGGTGGATGGATGCTCGACAACCAAAGACGGTAGGGATCCGATACTCAGCTGCAGTACCGACACAACAATTGGGGCTTGAAAATGGGAGTTGGCATTATCTACCAAATCAAACTCTCCCCAAAATGTGAAAACATCGTCCTCGGTTGGTGTAACTGTCTCAACAGGTCGAGCATCCTATTGAGATGATGAGGATCATCGCCTTCTATGTGGAGAAGCTCTCTCAACAGAAGCTTCATCATCATCATCAATCATTATCATGTCTATGACCGGCCCGAAAGGAGGGCTAGTCACCATCGCCACAGGAGATGACTCGGTGGCATCAGTCTTTGATCTCTTATTCTTTTCCCCAGCCTCGAAGGAACGTCTTCTCTTTGGTTGTTTATCCTCTAGCCGAGGACTTCGTAAAGAAGTGTTTGGGCCCGAAACAGGCCCGGAGATACCTGTTCGAGTAAGTGCCTCATGAAGCAGCATGTTGCATCAACAGGATCAGCCAAGACGTCCAACTTGGGGACAACAACAGAGCCCGCAGGTAGACCTAATTTTTTGAACAAGTCAGAAAGATTCAACCAAGTTCTTCACATAAAAAAATGGAAGCAAGGTAAGTTAAAATTACTGTGATTTTTGGTCTTCCACCCGTATGTAAGGGCCAGTTCTTTCCACAAACGAGTTTGGGGCGTCGTGACGTCCAAGATATTCTGCACCCATCGGTCCAAGCCTTCCACCACCGGTGGGATCCATCGAGTTGTTGAAACATGAAAAGGGTAAAGAGTCAATACGTCTATAGAAGAATATTTAGCGAAAGAAAATATATTAAGTGAAGATCTTACGAGTGCGGTTCTAAGCAGCCGGAAAGGATGAAGCCGTTGTTGGAATGATATTATTGGTGGAAACTGTAACGAATCGTTCCATCCACACACGGACATTATCATCATTCATGCTAGTCAAGAGAGCATGGTGACCACGTTTGTAGAGGTTTATCATACCCTCACGGAAAATCTTGGGGAGTAGAGATACATTATATGAGCTAATGTTAGATCTTCTCCAGTATTCTGGCACAATCGTCGATGGAAGGCGACCGTCCTCCACACTAAAGGACTTACCTATGCAGAACACACTTGGTAGCGAAGGAAAAACTCTACAATCACAGAATCAAGCTCTCCACTCAAAGAAAATGCACCCAAAGTAAAGGGATACGTGTAAAAATATGTAAAACCTTTGTTGGGGAGGTTCACTCACTCCGATAAATCAAGAGTAATAATATGTGGCAACGACAGTCTTCCTTCACAACATGAATACTGGGAGGACGAATGGAAGACAGGTACCTACTAACAACTCATGTACGAGGGTTAGCAGTAGGGAATTTCTCTTAAAGTCCTTTATGGTACTGAGTCTTCTTGGGATGATGGAACCCACCGTTGGAGGAGTAGAGTCCTCGGCTTTGTTATTGTTCTTTGAAGAACCGACACGCTTGGATGAAGAAGCCATTGAATAAGAAGAAAGTAAAGGTTTTTGTTTGAATAGAATTAGAGAAGGGATGGAGAACAAAGATGTGAATCAGAAACTCGAGCAATTATGAAGTGCAAAGGAGAAGAATGATGCGTATAAGTAAAATTTTGGCGGCTAAATTCATGACTATGATTACCTCGATAATCGGCAAGACTTGTGCCGAATTGTGGGATGAAGCGTATTTGGGACATTAAATGCGAAGAGACGTGCATTTAATCAATCGTAAGAAGCCTTCAGAGGGAGTTATAGTAATTCTCGCCAAAATAGTGTTTCTACTAACTTTCCTGTAACACAAAGTTATGTCACCGGGGACGACCGAAGACCGAACGTAGGTATTTCACTTGTCACCGGAAGGAATAACATTTATGAAGGTGTATTAAATTCTCTACGTACGATAGCATTTAAGAAAGAATATTCTGCATCATTAAGAGCGAGGTCCCATTACAGAAAATTCGGCATTTATGTTCATCGTTACATCTTCATCAATGACCCTCATAATTGACATTAAAGAAGGGCACGGTCCAAGGACCTCCTTACCTATACACATCTATAAATAGTGAGCCCGTTTATCATTGTAATGGACACAAATTTTCTGGCTAACTTACACTATATTCTATACAAAGTTTAATACAATTTTACTTTCTCGCTTTTTGATCTCAACACTGTGCCCGGAAACCTTGTTCCCTGAACTGTCATCGCTGCTGTTTTATCTACATTTTAAGGAAAAGTATTGTATTATTCTTCAATTATTTCATTATTTCATAATCAAACTTGTTCACTTATATAGGAACCGCGTATAAATTTAACTGTACCGTTCTATGGATAAACAAAAACTACTTTTTTCTTAGTTAGTATAAGACCAAAAATCCCATAGAGATAAAGTTTCTCAATTTAGTATTATTCATGGATAATACTGAACTACGATTCTTGTTGAATGTGATATAAAACAGACAATGATAACAACCTTTAAGCCTATGTGGGTTAAAAACTAATAAATTAATCTACTTTGTAAATTGAACTCTCATGCTTGCCTCCATTTATAAGTTTACCGTGGATTTAGAAAGAATGGGTTTCTTTTTTTGCAAATTCAGAATTTAGACCTCAATATGGGGTCGTATTTCGAAACTAATTACATAATCAGGCTTGGGGTGAATGGATAAATGGGTTTTGATCCGAACCTCAATTTTGACCAAGCAAATTCGGGGCAGAATTTTTTTGACTTTTTGGGAGAAGTTTAAAAATTCTATCTTTATGCATTTTAATTGATTGCCTTAGAATTATTTGACGTTATCGAGTCGATTGTGGTTAGATACGAGTGATTTTGATGCAGATTCTATAGGAATGGCCCCGGTAGTGCTCTGAGTTGACTGTAGAGTGAGCTAAGTGTCGTGGTTAACCTTGACTTGAGGGATTAGGAATTGTTTGCCTATTTTTTACGTGTTTAAATTTTTTCGTACTTCGTATATGTAAAATGACGAATACTTATGCGTTGTTGTTGGGTTAAAGCATGCTGGTGGGACTTATTTCCTTGTGATTTATTGCTTTCTTTAGTTATGATATCCATGTTTAATTAGATTACTATTTACTTGATCGTCCTTTTTGAAAGTTGAGGCTTGGCTTTTTGGAGCCATTATTGACATAAGGTTTATTCTTGAATTATATATCTCCCAAATAGTTATATTCATTACTACATAGTTGTGGATATCCAATTTTTCCTCAAATTATTTTTAAAATTTACATATATACCTTCAAAATCTCTTTTTATAATAATTAGTATTTTTTCATAATTTTCCATATTTTTTATCAATTTATTGTCTAATTTATTCAGTACTTTATATCCCATAATTATTCATAAATTACATTGCAAAATAATTTCAAAATATTTCTTAGCTCAATATATCATTTTAACCCTATTAGGATTTAATTATTTCATAAATTAGCCAATTTGGCATTATTTGGCTATAACTACAATAACTTTGCAATTATAGCCTAATTACACATTTTATGCTATTTTAATTCAATAATCAGTCATCTTATATTTTAATACTAGTTAATTGCCTTAATTTCACCTATTTAGCCTTAATTTCTTTTTATCTAATTATTATCTATTCTTATTAATTATTTATCTAATTTTAATGGGTATTTAACAATTAGCCCCTTTCTATTTTAATTATAGCCTAATTTGATCTGACCCCAACCCAATTAAAACCAGCCCAAGACCAATCCATTAATCAACAGACCAGATCCGTTCTTTCCATTAATAATCCCCCTAATGACTACCCCCATTCATTTTCCCCGGTTCCCATTCTCTCTCAAGCGGTCTTTCTCTCTATCTCTTGTTCTCTCTAGAACATTCTCGCATCCTCCTCTTCGATGGACTCTGTCCACCTTCTCTGGCCATCTCCCTCGCCGAAAACTATGTCCTCTCACCCTCTCCTAGCCCCTACTTCACCCCAGGCCGGTTTGACACTACCCTGAGGTCCTCAGGTGAACCTGGAGCGGTTCAACTCCCCCTACAGCCTTTCATGCCATTTTTCGGCCACCTCCGGTCATTCGAGTAAGATCTATGACTTTTGGGTTAAAACCAGTAATATTTTGAGGTTTTCTTATCTTTCCTGGGTTCTCTCTAAAACCTTAATTCTTAAAACTCTCCTATTCTTTTAGATCTATGATAGATCTGTGTATATTTTAAGTTATTTCGTTGTTTTTCTCAAAGATTCTTCGATTTTCCCTAAAACGACTCTTCGTTTTTAACTAGGGTTTCATGACTCCGTTTTAAATGATTTCCCTATGATTGTTTTAGTATTATCCTAGGGACTCTACTGTGTTTTAGGGATTTATTGAAGTTTCTCTCTTTTGTCGGATCGTTGTGATGAAATCCCTAATTTTAGACCTAAACCCTAAGTCCCTAACTCCGTCTTTGATATTGTTTGCATATGTGCTTGCATCTCATGAACTTTATGACGTTTTACCCTATGTTGTTCATCTATGTCTCTGATTGTTTCCTTGCTTTTCCGCTTACATTACTGTTTACCCTATAAATTCATGTGAATCCCTAATTTCATATGTTTTCACTACTAGGGTTTCTAACTTCATGCCTGTTATTTATTCAATTCACGTTAATCTCCTTTAATTGATGTTATTCCTGTTCGAATCCCTGATTCTATGTAAGTTTACTTTGTTAGGGTTCCTGATTTATTATTTGAATCCCTTATTCCTTGTGATTTGAAAACCTTACTGATTTCTTATGGGATATTCTTACTAATTTCCGACCTTTAGCTTATTTCATACCTTGTTACATGGTCAATTTACTGTTAATTAATCCCTATTTTCTTAATTAAAATCTGGTGAACCTAGTCTCAATTGCATACTGTGATTTGGGTTGAAATTGTTTCCTTATATGTTATATGCATGGGAACTTCCCTTATTTGTTATTTTGCCTACTAGCCGTTTGAGTTTAACCCCCTTAATTACGGATACTTATGCTGATTTTACACTATTTTGAATATTCCTCTAAGCTACATATGGTACATTTCCTTATTTGTTGTCTGCTTAATACCGTTTGAACTTGATTCCTTCAATTAAGGGACACCTATACTGATTGTGTATTGATTGATACTCAGTCCCTTAATTACTGGTTAATTTTGATTCCCACCTTATTTGCTACCTATTTTCAAAACTATATATACTCCATTATCTCATTAGCACAGACACGAACTAACTGTTCAACTCTCTCTCTCACAACTAAAACTCTCTGCTCTCTCTCTTTTTTGTGCTACTTGCTACTCTTCTAAGTTAGCCGGCTGCAAGTCAAGGCTAACTATTGTGCATATCCTATTTCCAACTTTGTGTTACTGCTTTCTTCACTTCACTGGTATGTCCTAATTCAAATTTCAGTTCTCAAACCAACATGTTTCTATTACTGTTGCAATTCATTGTGTTTCTAATCTGCTTCATTCACTATTCTGTTGTTCAACATGTAACTAAAATCTTGGATTCCATCTAGCATGTCAAGTTATGCCTTATTATCCAGCATGTCTTTGTGTATTCGAAACCTGTCTTTATATGAATTTCCATGTTTATGTTAGTTTGGGTAGACTCTACTGTCTTAAACTGGTTGGTACTGCTATGTCAGTTTACCCCTATACCTTATTGTACCACTGATCCTCTGAACCGTTAGGAATTGATGATTGTGTACTGCCTGCTACATGCTTGCCCTCGCCTGCTATGTATTTGTCCCTCAAATCCCATCCCCTGCTTGTGGTTGATTGACTGTTATTGGTTCTTTGATGATGTTGAACTTGTTTGGTGTTCTTGCTCTTTCAGTCTATTTCATTGGTTAAACTTCTTTGTTATAAAACTATTTCAATCAAGTCTCCCTTTTCAAAAAACTGTTTTCTTACTTACCCTTTTCAAAAAACTGTTTTCTTACTTAACCTTTTCAAAACTAGATCAAGCACTCTCACTCAACTCTTAGACCCCTTTAAGTTCTGCCCCCTTTGTGTGAGCATTGCTTTGGGACCCCTGAGCTCCCTCTGAACTTTGACACACTAAGGCTGGCCATTCCACACTGCACTTACTCTATCTTGGCTATGAAATCTGGATGTGAGCACTGCCCGGGATCCCTTGAGGTCCTTAGGGAACTCTGACACACCCGGATTATGGAGAAAGGTTGTGAAACAATAATTTGCATTGAGGACCTGGAGACTTGGGCCTATACTGTAGGCTCCCTATAGTTAACTTCTTATTTTTCTTTATTTCCTGTTATGTAATTCCTATTCAAAGGTCTGTAATAATTATTTGTAAAACAACTATGGGGTTGGATAGTGAAAAAGGGGTGGGTAATATGCATGATGTAGTGTAATCGAGGGTAGAAATCATGATTCCTAGGCTTACTTTCTCTATGCGTAATAGGAGCCATGTTTAGGTACAACATGCCAAGCATGCCATGCATTAGATATCATGCAACATACGATCCATATACATATACTGTTTTCAGCAACTCATCATCACTTAGAAATCTTGTCCTAGAATAAATAATGTTAAAAAAAACTGCAATCATGTCTCATCATGCTACAACCATGCCTACGCGCTTAGAAATCCTGTTTTAGGTAAATAACATTAAAAACTATCATCCATGAATATTCTGAGCTGTGCATAATGTTGTGATTGTATGTGCATTTAGAAACCCTGCCTTAGCAACTGCATATGCATCATTCTGCATTAGACATCATGTTCTAGGATCATACTCATTTAACTACACTTAGTCTAAAAACAGATGTATAAAACAGTCTTCATGTTCTCACAACTGGTAATTAGTCTCTGAACATTTGCAACACTTAGAACTGCATGTTATTAGGTATAACGACCTGGAATTGTTAACAAATCTGAATAACTGCTACATATTATCCTACGCCTAGGCAAGCCTTAGGTAATCAACTTTAAAATAAAATTGGGACTGTCTTCTTGTGCTTAACTGTCAGCATGTTTAAACCCAGTAGGCAAAACTGATTAGGACTTCCTCTCTGAGTTATATAATAAATTTGACACTGATGTTATCACTTAGACGCCAGCTTAGGATCTGAATTGGGATCTTAATTGTGTATGAGACATGCTGCTTATGTGAACTGTTTGTGGAGGTCTTTGAGCCCTTTCCTGTTTATGTGTTATCCCTTATCTGCAGTTGATGTTTTATACTTCAATACCACATAAGAGGGGGGGGGGGGGGNCTCAAAAGGTGAAAAAACTACGACCTACTACTCAGTAGGATTTTTACCAAACTCTTCACTATAACTATGAGCCAAACAACATTTAAAAAAAAAACTCTTTTGTAAACCTAAGACTAACTCTAATCCCTTTGTGGCAAACTAGCCTCTAGCTAATTGCGACAAGCTTCAAGTTAACTCTAACTTAAAGCGTGTGTACCTATTACAATTGCTTCTAATAAATCTGAAAGATACAATATTAAATCACCTACTACAACCAACTAGACTCGAAAGACAAACAGATGGAACTGGTTCTTCTAGCTGGTCAGTAGCCTTTGTGTCGCACAAGGATTCTGCTTGCAAAATGACTCTGGGAATTTTGCTTTCAATTCTTGTTTCACTTCTGCCTTTGTGCTATCAGAATTCAGCAGGAATGCTTCAACATTATATAGCGCCAGTAGTTGAGATGTTCTTGTTTAGTTCTAATGCAACTCTTCCTTGGTAGAAGAGTTTGTGTTTATCTTAACTTCTTCCCTTTGTTACTGTCCTTGCTGAACTCGAACTCTAATCTCTTATCAATTTGCAATCTTTTCGCATTAGGAGACAACCTCTTGGTTCATGGATAATTCACAATCACGTCTATCTCCTGTACATAGATGGTTCTTGTGCCAATGGAACTGTTCAAGTATGTTTGCCCTGATGGACCTGGTTCAACTGGGTAGACATTTGTCAATATTCAAAACCATGCAGTGACTTGGGTCAACAAATTCCCCATTTTTTATGATGACAAACTCTGTGCTTAACCCTGTATACACTTCAAACACTTTGTATGGTTTTAAGCTTTTATCATAGAGAGACCAGGTTCATTAGGTTATAAATATCACAACAGTTTGAAATTATTAAAGCACATTTCTTCCCCCTTTTGGGATCATCAAAAAGTTTCAAAATGTTAAACTTACCAGAGTTGGTTAACAATTACTCATGGCCATTGAGTCAACTGCAGGTGCAAACATGATTTAATCATCAAAAGAAACCAATAAATGTAAGCTATGTAATAAACTGAGACAAAGTCAATAACTAACAGAAGCAGAATCATTGATTAGTCAGTAATCAAACTCCATACACAAAAAGAACTAAACAAAGTCATAACCATGAGCAAAACAAAGACAAAACACAGAACAAATCCTGAACTGGGCAATGAGGGGGTTTTGGTGGCTCTGGACACCCTAAGGTTAGGTAGGGGCAGACGAGGTTGGGTTCTTGGCTTGAAGGAGAGAAAACATTTGTTGAAGAACACCTTCATTTTTTTCCTTCTCCTTTGTTAGTTCAACTCTGAGAGCATCCTGCTCAGCTTCCACCTCATGAAGGCGAGAATTCAATCTAAGGATCTCCGCATCCTTTATCTCTCCTTCCTACACCAATGACCTGAATTTGCTATTGACTGGATGCTTCCTAGATGAACCAGGTTCATCCTCAGGAACATTGACAAGATAATCACATGTCAGCAAAGTGTTCTTCACAAAATAATCCTTAGCATTAGCCATCTCATCTTTCTTCACAGGAACCTCAAAGTGGGCAAGCACAACCGTCAGAATAAAGCCATAAGGATAACATGTGCTTTGGTTCCATTTACAACTCTGTCCAAGAGCTGAATGATGAAAGCTGGCCAGTTATTCTGCTTACCCCTATACAAGCATTCCATTAATGTTAAGTCCATATAGCTTGAAATGTGCCTTCTCTCTTGTCTTGGCAGTAGGAATTTGATCACAAATTCAAAGAACAGCTTGTTCTGGGGCTTCATTTCACTTTTGAACACTGGCCTGGGCTTAGGTTCCTCCTCATTTTCACAAAAAGAATCTGGTGATGTTGAGAGCCGAGGCCATTCCATCAAGACTAGGCCATCTTTGCCTACTGTAATCATCGTAGCCCTCAGCAGGTATATTCAGAATCTCTCCCAGTAAGTGATCTGAATTCCTTTAACTGTGGAGGTCACCCTGCCATTATTGACACTTGCATTGGCCATAAACTCCACCAGTTCGTTCCTTGCCATCCTTCCTTCAAGGTGAAGAATCATGTTCTTCCACCCTTTTGCATCCAGCGCATTCATCAAGAAGATCATTCCGGATTCTTCCAGATCTTTCACAAACTTTCCCTTAAGAATTGTACACTTGCCAAACAAGGTGAGTTTGTCAGATTTCTCACCAGACATCTCCTCCTCTCCTCCACTCCATTCTTTTTCTTCTTCTTCTTCAACAACCTTCACTTTCTTGACTTTAGACCTGGTCCTTTTTGCTGTGGTTGAGGGTGTGGTAGACACAACAGATGACTTCTTGGAATAAGCCATAGCCTTCTTGGTTTTAGGTGTCTCTACCACAACTAGAGCAGGTTTCTCCTCAGGATGGACCAGGTCCATTGTATCATCATCAACAATAACAGCCTCAATAGGCTCTCCTACCTTCGCCTTTCCCTTGGCATCTTTCCTTTTCTTGCTCTCTCTCAGAGCCTTTTCCAAGTCTTCTTCGCCTTGTCGAATAACACTTCGTGTAGCACGAACTTTTGGGGCAGGAGCATCAACAGATACATAAGCTTTCCTTTTCTTTGGAGGAACTGGGGTAGTGACTTTCTTGAACTTTTGAGTTCTCTTATTTTTGGGGTTATAAGACTCTCCCAGCTTCCTCAGCATCTCAGCCAGTGTCTCCTCGATAGATGAACCAGGTTCATCTGCTGATTTTTGTAAGCTCTCTAGACCTGCTGCTGCTTCCTCAGCAACACTTCCCCCTAAATTTGTGACACCTTCTTCAACAATCTTAGGAACGAGACCACAAATATCCAAAGTGGTACCATCCTCCCCAGATCCCCTTACAAAACCTCCTTCTCCCTCTCTCTTAAGAATTTTATTTTTCCCCAATTTTCTCTGCCTATCCGGCACTTCAACATCAAAGACTGACCCAACCAACACAAACCTGTTTTCAGTAGTAGCAGTTTCAGAATCAACTTCAAGATTACCTTGCTCAGAACTGGATGAACCTGGTGCTTCATCCTCATTAGCGGATTTGAAGGATTCACTTGAAGATTCAGACTCAGGAACGTCGCTGGCTTTAAGAATTTCCTCCAAGAGATTTTCACAAGAGCCAGAATTCACTGATTTCCTGGCCAACATTTTCACCCTACGTGCCTTAGGGGCTGGAGTGGGGTTGGGTGTAGGTTCAGGAGTAGGCTCAAGAACTGGAGGGTTTTTGGGGTTTGTAGATCTGGCTAGTGAATGTGAATTGTACACTGATGGAGAATTAGAACTAGAATCACCGTCCTCATAATCGTGGGCGGAGAAGGAAGATGAAACAGGGGGTGGCGAAGACATTGTTATGAATAGTTTTTGGAAGAGAAGAGAGTTGATCAGTTTTTGTTTGAGAAGAATGATGAACTTGGTTCGACTTGTTATGTTATTAAGACGGGAGGTAATGATTGCCCTTTTATAAGATGTGTCTATGAATTATACAACGGTCAGACCTAGTAATCAAGTGGAAGTCTAAACGCTGTCGGACTGTCATTGATTAGACGGTTGGGAATCCCCTAAATCTAGGCTAATTAAGTAGCGATGGGACTTCTTGGAACGAGTTCATTTTGGGAGAAGTACAAAGAATTTGAAACTAACCAAATATAGATGGAGTCCTACTCGTGTGTGACTGTAATTAATTCAATAAGTGTATGGAGATGAGCACGTACCTTATCTGTTAGATGAACCAGCAGCGATGAACCAAGTTCATCGTGTTAGAGTATTTAGATATGCCTCAATTTACAAAAATAGAAAAATATCATTAGCAACCAGGGAATCATATTAATATATGGCAAGAGAGCATGGCAGTAAAGTCATGATACTGAGCAATGATTAGTCTGGTTGATTATCTATGTTAGTGTTTCTAGCCAAGTTTGTTTTTTCATTTTTCAAAATTTTTTTTTCATTTTTTTTCATTTTTCTAATTAGGTGATCTTAATCATCCCTAATTCAAACCGGTTTCTCTCAAAATTCTCCCTACTTAGTGCTTTAGTAAAGATATCTGCAGTTTGCTTGTCAGTAGCACAAAATTCAATTGTGATCATTCCCTTTTCATAGTTATCCCTAAGGAAGTGGTGTCTAACATCTATGTGCTTAGTTCTCTTATGATGAACCGGGTTCTTGGTCATACTAATTGCACTAGTGTTATCACAGAAAATAGGAATGCATCCCACATCTATACCAAAGTCCATGAGTTGTTGCTTGATCCACAACAACTGAGCACAACATGAGGCTACAACCACATACTCAGCCTCAACAGTAGACAAAGATACTGAATTTTGTTTCTTGGTGGCCCAAGACACAAGGCAGGAGCCCAAAAAGTGAGCCATGCCTGAAGTACTTTTCCTGTCAACCAAGAAACCTGCATAATCAGCATCAGCATATCCTACAAGGTCGAAATTACTACCTTTAGGATACTAAAGGCACAAATCAGTGGTGTCTTTCAGATATCTCAAAATTCTCTTCACTGCAGTTAGGTGGGACTCCTTTGGATTTGCCTGAAACCTAGCACGCAGTCCTACACTGAACACAATATCAGGTCTACTGGCAGTGAGATATAATAGAGACCCAATCATCCCTCTGTATAGCTTCTGATCAACAGATGAACCAGGTTCATCCACATCCAATTTTGTAGTTGTGGCTATGGGGGTGTCTATTTCCTTTGAGTCTTCCATTTTAAATTTCTTGAGCAATTCTTTCACATACTTTTGTTGATAGATCATTGTTCCATTTTGAGTTTTGCTTGATTTGCAAGCCTAAGAAGAAATTTAGCTCACCCATCATACTCATCTCAAACTCACTCCCCATAAGTATAGCAAATTCCTTACTCAATTTTTCAGAAGTCGCCCCAAATATAATATCATCCACATATATTTGCACAACCAGGAGTTCTTTACCTTTTCCTTTAAGAACAAGGTGTTGTCAATTTTGCCTCGTTTATACCCATGTTCTAGAAGGAATTTTGATAGCCGCTCATACCATGCTCTAGGCGCTTGTTTGAGACCATAGAGAGCCTTGTCAAGTTTGTATACGTGGTCTGGTGAATCTTTGCTTTCAAAACCTGGAGGTTGTTTGACAAATACATCTTCCTTCAGATGTAGGGATTTCTACTTGCACCGCTTCCCCCCAGAGACATTCTTTCTTCACCTTCTTCACCTCGATCACTACACTTATGTACCGAGACATGGGCTCACATCGGCCCGGTGTAGAAGGAGGTTTATCGATGGTGAAATAGGAGACCGTGTCAAAGGGATCAGGGATGCACTGCTCGATACTGGGAGGTGTTTTTGATTTGCCCTTAGACGGGCGTGACGAGTAAGTGGTTCCCTCTTTTTGAGGGACTGTTTTAGAATTTTTGGCCATGGTTGCCACTAAGTTTCAAAGCAAGAATATGAAGAAGTTTACACAGAAGAAAGATGAAGGCAAGAACTGTCAGCAATGGATTTGAAGGTTTGAAAGAATTGTAAAGGTTTGAAAGAAAGAAGATGAAACTATTTATATGGATCGGTTAGTGCATATTGGAGAAGTGGGAAGGTCGACCAATAGCGGTTCGTGGGCTCTTCGGGAGTCGTGCTGACAGCGACCGCTGCACAGGCTTTCTGGCGCATCATTTAATGACCTCGCGTGACTGACATCATAATGGGGATATCAAAGAGGCAAGAATTCAAGGCCGTTTCTTACCATTTTATTCCAAGAAACACGGGGTCTATCTGTGTAAGGCCAAAAATGGAGAGTTCAATTTTATGATCATTACAACATTTTGTAGCTCGTCTTCAGAAAGCTCGGAGCATAGTTCGAGGTTTCACACCGAATGAGCATATCGAGGATTCCCTTCGCTCGACCTCGGGGCGATATAAATCGATGACCATCATGGAAAAGCGGGAAATTCCCGAAGGCACGTTGTTAGAGCTGACCAAGTCTACGAGAATGGTACAAATTCGTACCAAGACACTAAATAGATGTACCGTTTGTATTTCTTTGTAATTGATGTTTTATACTTCAATACCACAAAAGAGGGGGGTAATTTGTGTGGTGTCTAATTTTTCGAGTGCTGTCTTAGTAGAAGAACCTGGTTCTTCTTGGTGTTCCAACTTCTACTGTTGCGGAATAATAAATGCAGTAAAGTAAAAACACAGAGATTTTTACGTGGAAAACACCTGGCTCAACAGGTGAAAAAACCAAGACCTACTCCTCAGTAGGATTTTCACAAACTCTTCACTACAACTCTGATCCAAACAACATTTACAAAATAAACTCTTTTGTAAACCTAGGACTACCTCTAATCCCTTTGTAGCAAACTAGCCTCTAGCTAATTTTGACAAGCTTCAAGTTAACTCTAACTTGAACAATGTGTACCTATTACAATTGCTTCTAAGAAAGTTGAAAGTTACAATATTAAATCACCTACTATAACCAACTAGACTCAATAAACAAACAGATGAAATTGGTTCTTCTAGCTGGTTAGTAGCCTTTGTGTCGCACAAGGATCCTGCTTGCAAAATATCTCTAGAAATTTTGCTTTCAATTCTTGTTTCACTTCTGCCTTTGTGCGATCACCTCTTCAGTAGGAATACTTCAACATTATATAGCACCAGTAGTTGAGATGTTCTTGTTTAATTCTGCTGCAACTCTTCCTTGGTGGAATAGTTTGTATTAAACTCAACTTCCTTCTTTTGTTACCACCCTTGCTGAATTCAAACTCTAACATCTTATCAATTTGCAACCTTTTCGCTTTCGGAGACAACCTCTTAGTTCCTAGATTATTCACATAACATGTTATCTCCTACGCATGGACTCTTCGCGTGCCAATGAGTCTGTTTCACCATGATAGCCTGATGGACCTGGTTCAACTTGGTGGACATTTCTCAATCTTCAAAAGCATGCAGTGACTTGGGTCAACAAATTCCCCCTTTTTGATGATGACAAACCGTGTTCTTAACCCTGTACAATCTTCAAACACTTTGTATGGTTTTAAGCATTTATCATAGAGAAACCAGGTTCATTAGGTTATAAATATCACTTTGAAAAATTTGAAAAAGCACTATCTTCCCGTTTTTAGCATCATAGAAAAGTTGCAAAATGATAAACTTACCAGAGTTATTAACAATTACTCATGGCCATTTGAGGTAACTGTAGGTGCAAAACATGATTAATCATCACAAGAAACTAAATAAGAAATTGATACAAGTCAATAACAAAACAACAAAATTCATTAATAGGATCAAAAATCAAACACCATACAATCAAAAACAAAAAAAACAATCAAAACCATGAGCAAAACAGAGTAAAAGTAGAAACATAACAAATCCCGGACTGGGTCATAGATGGGGTTTTGGTGGCAGTGGACATCCTAAGGTTGGGTAGGTGCAGATGAGGTGGGGTTCTTGGCTTGAAGGAGAGACAACATTTGGTGAAGAACACCTTCATTTTTCTCCTTCTCCTTTGCTAATTCTACTCTGAGAGCATCCCGCTCAGCTTCCACCTCATGAAGGCGAGATTTCAATCTAAGGATCTCCGCATCCTTTATCTCTCCTTCCTACACCAATGAGCTGAATTTGCTATTGACTGGATGCTTCCTAGATGAACCAGGTTCATCCTCAGGAACATTGACAAGATAATCACATGTCAGCAAATTGTTCTTCCAAAAATAATCCTTAGCATTAGCCATCTCAGCTTTCTTCACAGGAACCTCAAAGTGGGCAAGCTCAACCGTTAGAATAAATCCATAAGGAATAACATGTGCTTTGGTTCCATTTACAACTCTGTCCAAGAGCTGAATGATGAAAGCTGGCCAGTTAATCTGCTTACCCCTATACAAACACTTCATCAAGGTGAGATCCATGTAATTGGCGATGTGCCTTCTTTCTTGTCTGGGAAGCAGGAACTTGATGACACATTCAAAGAATAACTTGTGCTGGGGCCTCATTTCACTCTTGAACAGCGGCCTGAGTTCAACTTCCTCCTCATTCTCACAAAAGAATCTGGTGATGTTGAGAGCTGAGTTCGTTCAATCAAGACTAGGCCATATTTGCCTAGTGTAATCATCGTAGCCTTCAACAGGTATGTTCAGAATCTCTCCCAGTTCCTTTGCATCAAAAGTGATCTGAGTGCCCTTGATTGTGGAAGTAACCCTGCCATCCTTCATGACTGCATTACCCATGAACTCCACCAGTTCGTTCCTTGCCAGCCTCCCTTCCATGCGAAGGACCATGTCTTTCCACCCCTGCACATCTAGTGTGTCCAGTAGGTATCGCATCCCAGGTTCCTCGAGATCTTTCAATAACTTTCCCTTCAAAATTGTCCTCTTGCTGAACATTGTGACTCTATCAGTCTCCTCATCAACGTCCTTCACATCTCCTCCACTCCACTCTTTATCTTCTTCTTCAACAACCGTCACTTTCTTTTCCTTGGATCTGAACCTTTTAGTAGTGCTTGAGGGTGTGGCAGACACATCAGCTGACTTCTTTGAAGAAGCCTTAGCCTTCTTGGGCTTGGGTGTCTCAACCACAACGGGAGCAAGCTGCTCCTCATGTTGGACCAGGTCCAACGATTCATCATCCACATCAACAGCCTCAACAGGCTATCCTAATTTGGCCTTTCTCTTCGCAGCTTTCCTTTTCTTGCTCTCTCTCAGAGCCTTTTATAATTCTTCTTCTTGTCGTTGAACAACACTCCTAGTAGCACGCACCTTTGGGGAATGAGCATCAATAGAAACTGGAGCTTTTCGTTTCGTGGAAGAAACAAGTGTTTTAGCTTTTCTGGACTTTTGAGTTCTTCTCTTTTCGGGGTTTTAGGAGTCTCCCAACCTCTGCAGCATCTCAGCTAGTGTTTCCTCTATAGATGAACCAGGTTCATCTATACCCTGTCTCAAGCTATCCAACCCCCCTGCTTCTTCCTCAGCAACATTTCCCCCTAAATCTGTGACATCTTCTCCAACATGCTCAGGAACGGGACCACAAATAGCCAAATGGGTGTCGTCGTCCCCAGATCCCCTTACAGAACCTCCGTCTCCCTCACTCTCAAGAATCTTTTCTTTTCCAAATTTTCTACGCCTATTCGGCACTTTAATATCAATAACTGACCCAACCAACAAAAACCTGTTCTCAGTAGTAGCAGGTTCAGAAACAACCTCAAGATTTCCTTGCTCAGAACTGGATGAACCAGGTGCTTCATCCTTATTGGCTGATTTGAAAGATTCAATTGATGATTCAGAATCATTATCCTTTTTAGCCTGTAGAATTTCCTCCAAGAATCTTGCACGAGAGCCAGACGCAACAGATTTTCTGGCAAGAACTTTCACACGATGAGCCCTGGGGTTGGGTTAGGGTTAGGTGTGGGTTCAAGAACTGGAGGATTTTTAGGGGTTAAAGATATCTCTTGAGATTGAGAGCTATACACGGATGGGGAATTAGGATCAGACTCATAAAGTCCTCCATCGTAATCACAATTTTGCTATGAAGAAGATGAAGAAGCAGGAGGTGGTGACGACATTGTTATGAACGTTTTAGAAAAGACGAAAGGTTGATTAGTTTTGGTTTGAGAAGAGTGAGATGAACTTGGTCCGACGGTTTAGTTATGAAGAGGGGAGTAATGATGACCCTTTTATAAGATGCGGCTAAGAACTTTACAACGGCAGAATATTTACTCAAGTGGTAGTCTAATCGATGCAGGACTGGCATTGATTAGACGGTTACAAACCCCTAAATTTTGGCTAATTTTAATGTGATAGGACTCCTTGAAACTGGTTCAATTTGGATAATTACTTGGAATTTGAATTGAACCAAATATAGATAGATACCTTGTTAGTCAGATGAACCATCATAGATGAACCAGGTTCATCTTGTTAAATTCTTTAATTTGCCTCAATTTACAAAGATAGAGAAAAATCATTAGTACCCAGGGAATCATATTAAAACATGGCAAGAGAGTATGGCAATAAAGACATGATACTGAGCAATGATTAGTTTGGTTAAGTACCTATGTTAATGTTTCTAGCCAATTTTTTTTTTTCATTTTTGTTTTTCCAATTAGGTGATCTTAATCATCTCTAATTCAAGCCTGTTTCTCTAAAAATTCTCCCTACTCAGTGCTTTAGTGAAGATATCTGCAATTTGCTTGTCATTAGCACAAAATTCAATTGAGATCATTCCCTTTTCATAGTACCCCTAAGGAAGAGGTGTCTAACATTTATGTGCTTAGTTCTCTTATGATGAACCAGGTTCTTGGTCATACTAATTACAATAGTGTTATCACAGAAAATAGGAATACATCCCACATCTATACCAAAGTCCATGAGTTGTTGCTTAATCCACAGCAACTGAGCACAGCATGAGGCTGCAACAACATATTCAGCCTCAGCAGTAGACAGAGCTACTGAATTTTGTTTCTTGGTGGCCCAAGATACAAGGAAGGAGCCCAGAAAGTGAGCCATGCCTGAAGTACTTTTCCTGTCAACCATGAAACCTACATAATCAGCATCAGTTTATCCTACAAGGTCGAAATTACTACCTTTAGGGTACCAAAGTCACAAATCAGTGGTGCCTTCAAATATCTCAAGATTCTCTTCACTGCAGATAGGTGGGATTCCTTTGGATTTTCCTGAAACCTAGCGCACAGTCCTACACTGAACACAATATCAGGTCTACTGGCAGTGAGATATAATAGAGACCCAATCATCCCTCTGTATAGATTCTGATCAACGGATGAACCAAGTTCATCCACATCCAATTTTGTAGCTGTGGCTATGGGGGTGTCTATTTCCTTTGAGTCCTCCATTTTAAAATTCTTGAGTAGTTCTTTCACATACTTTTGTTGATGGATCATTGTTCCATTGGAGTTTAGCTTGATTTGCAAGCCTAAGAAGAAGTTTAGCTCACCCATCATGCTCATCTCAAACTCACTCCCCATAAGTGTAGCAAATTTCTTACTCAAATTTTCAGTAGTTGCCCCAAATATAATATCATCCACATATATTTTCACAACCAAGAGTTCTTTACCCTTTTCCTTTAAGAACAAGGCGCTGTCAATTTTGCCTCGTTTGTACCCATGTTCTAACAGGAATTTTGATAGCCGCTCATACCATGCTCTAGGTTCTTGTTTGAGACCATAGAGAGCCTTGTCAAGTTTGTATACGTGGTCTAGTGAATCTTTGCTTTCAAAACCTGGAGGCTGTTTGACAAATACATATTCCTTCAGATAGCCATTGAGAAAGGCACTCTTAACATTCATCTGATGGAGAGTGAATTCCATATGTGCAGCAAATACTATAAGAAGTCTGATTGCCTCCAGTCTTGCCACAAGGGAAAAGGTCTCATCATAGTCAATTCCCTCTTCTTGACTATACCCTTGAACAACCAGTCTGGCCTTATTTCTTGTAACAGCTCCATCCTCATCGAGCTTGTTCCTGAAGACCCACTTTGTGCCAATCACTGGTTTGTCTAGTTGTCTGGGTACTAAGTGCCATACTTGACTTCTTTCAAATTGATTGAGCTCTTCTAGCATGGAATTTACCCAGTCAGCATCCTGTAGGGCTTCACCAATGTTCTTTGGTTCAATCAAGGATAGAAAGGCATCAAGCGCACACATGTTTTTCAAGGAGGATCTTGTTTTGATTCCAGATGTCAAATCTGTTATGATGTTCTCAAGAGGGTGAGAAATCTGGTATCTGTGTGGTTTGAGCACCAACTGTTCACTTCTAGATAGTTCCATGGTGTCTTGTTGTTGTGGAACAGGATCAGGGCCATGGTGCACATGTTGAGTTCCCCCTGTCATGTTGCTTGGGGTAGTTGGACCTGGTCCATCACCTGTTCCATCTTCCATATTTGCTTCAATGTGTTCACTGCTTCTCACCAGTCCAAGCTCCTCATCTTCTGGTTCCTGTCCCTCAGAAAGAGTGTTAGTTTCATCAAAGACAACAAGCACACTCTCTTCTACACACAGAGTTCTTTTATTGTACACTTTATAAGCTTTGCTATGTGATGAATATCCCAAGAATACTCCCTCATCACTTCTGGGATCAAATTTACCTAGGGAATCTTTGCCATTATTGTGCACAAAGCACTTGCATCCGAAATCCCTAAGGTGGGATATGTTGGGCTTTCTCCCTTTAAGTAATTCATAAGGAGTTTTCTCTACCAGAGGCCTGGTCATGCATCTATTTATTATGTAGCATGCAGTGTTTATTGTTTCTTCCCAGAAGCTGTGGGGTAGTTTGCTAGAAAGAAGCATGGTTCTTGCCATGTCTTCAAGAGTTCTATTCTTTCTTTCAACAACCCCATTTTGTCGTGGGGTTCTAGGGGCAGAAAATTTATGATTGATACCATGTTCATCACATAACTCAGCAAACTTTGCATTCTCAAATTCAGTACCATGATCAGATCTTATTGATGCTAGTTGATTTCCTAACTGATTTTGAGTTTTCTTAACAAATGAGGTGAACATATGAAATGCTTCATCCTTAGATGTCAGAAACAAGGTCCAAGTGAACCTAGAATAGTCATCAACTAGCACTATTACATATTTCTTACCACCTCTTCTCAGAGTTCTCATAGGACCCCATAGGTCCATATGAACCAATTCCAACGTCCTGGTGGTACTGACCATTTTCCTACTTTTGAAAGAAGATCTTACCTGCTTCCCCCTTGCACATGCCTCACAAACTTTGTCTTCTTTGAACTTAATGTTAGGAAGCCCTACCACTAAGTCTTTAGAGACTAGTTTGTTTAGCTAATTTAGACTTGTGTGACCAAGTCTTTTGTGCCACAGGAGGGGATCACTGGCCAACATACTTATGCAAGTGAGTTTATTTTCAGACAATGTGAACAAATCTATGACATAGATATTGTTCATTCTCTTTCCCTGCAAAACAATCTTGTCAATAAGCAGGTTGATCACAAAACATTTTGTGGAAGTGAAAGCGACAAGGTTACCTCTGTCACACAATTGTGACACACTGATCAGGCTATATTTCAAGCCATCTATCATGTACACATGTTTGATGGAACGTGTGTCATCCTTACCTACCTTGCCAACCCCAATAATTTCCCCTTTCTTTCCATTTCCAAAGGAGACATTTCCTCCTTTGAGGCTTTCAAGTGAAAGGAACTGTTCCTTGTTCCCTGTCATATGCTTTGAGAAGCCACTATCCAAATACCAAATTTGGCTGCTTCCTCTCACTTGAACCTACAAAAAGAAATCAAGGGTTAGTTTTAAGAACCCAAACTAGTTTGGGTCCTCTTCTATGAGAGAATAGATGAATCAATCTATTTCTTGCACAATTTGGTTGCCAGTTTTTCTTTTTAACAAAACTCTCATTTCTTTGACTGGCCTGCTCTTTTGCAGTATACTCAATTTTGTAGTGGCCAGTCTTACCACAATGGGTGCAGATTTTATTCTCAAGAAGAGTGAGATACTTGCTTTTGGGATCCCACTTGGGCAATTGACTCCCAAAGCCAAGCCCTCTCCGGTTGCTACTATGATTCTCTTGAAGCCATGTCAAGGCATCAGAGGATTTATTCCATTTACCAGTTCGATCTAATTCATGTTTGACTTTGCCAAGTTCTTCTTTAAGTGTTCTTATCTGTTCATCCTTGGCATACATCTAATCTTTTAGTTTTCCCATATTTTCTTCTAACATGATATGAGAATGATCAACAACCTTTTTACTGGATCCTAGCTCCAGTTTTAAGTTTTCAGATTTTAGTTCTAGAATCTCAGTTTCAAGTGGATGAACCTGGTTCAACAAGACAATGTTTTTCTTTTCAGATTCACTTACTCATATTTCCATGTTCATGCATTTTTCTTTTAGCATTGCACATTCTTTAGAAAGTTGATCCTTCTCTTTGGTTGTTTCTTCAGAATCATCCATGAAATCAAGTAGCAACTCAGAGAGTTTTTCTTTAGATAGGAACTTTATTTTGTTTCTAATATGGGAGATACTTACCTCTGGTTCTTCATGTGATTCCTCACCAGATTCTCCAATTGCCATGAGCGTCTGATCTTCAGTCTCACTATCTTCTGATTCTTCATATGAACTTTCCCCCCAAGCAGCAACCATAACTTTTGTTGTGGTTTTCTTGGGTTGGACCATTTCCTTCTTCCTGTTCTTTCTTTTATATCTCTCCTTTTTCCATTCCACTTCCCACCGAGGACAGTTCTTGATAAGGTGGTCAGTCTTTCCACACTTGTAGCATCCCTCGTTGGTTGGCCTTTCTGGAGCTTTTGCTTTGTTGAAGTTTCCTCCTCTAGAGAGGCCCTTCTTCCTTATGAGAAAGTTTCCGAATTCTTTGGTGATCATGGACATCTCATCTTCCTCCAGATCTGCTCTTTCAGTGATCCTCAGTGCTAGACTCCTCACCTTCTTTGGAGCATCCATTTTCATTGTCTGCCTTCTGAGTTCATAAGCAGTAAGGTTTCCAATTA
>ML245453.1:47192-55567 GCA_005239495.1 Nicotiana undulata
TCACCGGAACTGCTGTAAGGAGGAGGAGAAGGCACCACTACCGACGATCGGCGCTACCAGCTATAGAGCCACCTACATCCATAAGAAGATGTAGCGTCCCCGGCAAAAGGGACGTTAGTACCATCGAATGGTACTAGTATATATGAATAAACTCTACTCTAGATAGAACAAATAGCAAACATGTAGTAATGCAATTAGAGGCATCAAATAACATTTCACAGAAATAGGAGGTACACAAACAAGAGTCATCATGGTTTCTTAATCCGTTAACCCATCTTTTAAATAGTAGTCCTTTAAAACAAAGTGCCACAATTTTCATAATACCACCGTGTCTTTTACACGGAGTCCGGTCTCGGCCTGACCGGCTAAGCCATCCCAAGTGAGACATCATCAGCATCATAGTTCATAATACCACCATGCCGTTTTCACACGGAGTTCGATCTCGACCCGATCGGCTAAGCCATCTCCCTTGAAACAGTGAGACATTACCAATATCATATTTTCGATGCAAATACCACCATGTGTACAGCATGGAGTCCGATCTCGCCCCGATCGGCTAATCCATCTCACTTTGGGACATAACCATATCAATTTGATTATTCGGTTCACATTCCTTTCCATCATTTATTATACATTTCTTGGCACTTGGACATATCCAACCATTTGTGTTACATTCCTCTCTTTAACCGTTTCATAATCATCCTTCATATAAACTAGAACCAACATATAAGGATTCGTACACATAATAAAGAAAAGAGCACGATAATCAGAATTTAAATTTTCAAGTAGCATAGTGACATGGTAGCAACTTAGAACAATATGGAGACAGGAGTTTCCCAACTTAACACATTGAAACCATGAATTCTTCAGAGAATCAAACAAGGGACTCTTACCTGGTATTTGATCATCAATAGGTTCATCCTATGAAGATTTACCTTAATTGGGTCTTTCCTTAATTTCTGTCACAAATGCCGGAACCCTTAGCACCTTCAATCCATTTCACAATGTAGCACAATTGAACCCGAAATTAGGAATTTGATCATAGACCTAGCTTAATTTAGCATTATACTTCCATTACGAACTTGCTAAGGTCCCATCCCCCATTTATTTCTATTTTTTTGCCTTTGTTTACCCACCCATAATCTACAATCCCATGCATGCAAAGTCTCTATCCTTACTCCCCAAGAACTTTTCACACATGGCCCATTTTAACTACATCAATGGAATTTCGAGTTGGTGTAGAAGAAACTTACCTCTTTGAGTGAATGATAATTGAACCCTATGTGATTATTCCAAAGCCCTTGGTGATGATTGTGGATGAATGTTGATGATAACGGAAGCTTCTCTCACCCTAGGACCTCTCTCCCTCACTTTATAAAGTTAGAAAATGGTTTAAAATAGGTGGGCAAGTGTCTTATATTGATCTGGGGTCAGGTTTAAAAATTAGAAAATAGGGTGCCCCGACTCAAAAATGCGGTTGCATATGCGACCTCAAAAGCAAACCTGTCGCAAAAGAGGCTTCATCTGGGCGAACAACTGTCCGGTTATGCGGTCACTATGCGGCTCGCATAACTGTTATGCGATCGAATAATGCACCGCATAACAGTTATGCGGTCGCAGTTTGGACCACATAATTGCCCTCAAATTGGGCATTCACCTTCCCTACTCTACGGCCATTATGCGGTCTGCAAAGAAGGTTTGCGATCACATAGTGGGCCGCAGATCTGCATCCCTTTGCGAAATGTTTCCTCTTAGTCCGGAGGGCACTTTTCAATCCTAAAGAGCCGAACCACGGCTCGCTATTTCTACAGCTATAACAACATAGGGATCTAACTGGGCACGTTTTGGTTAAGGATTTCATGGGTCTTTACAAGTGTCACCCACTTATGATCATTCGTCCTCGAATGAGGATCGAGGATTCACTTAGGTTCGAATATACTATATGCCAACCCCCAAATTTAACTAACTTCTAATTTTTCTATTAATTTTGCCAGAGTTTCCTTTGCAATTAGGCCTATCCACCTGTCAGAGAGCACAATAGAACATAAAACAACACAAATCAAAGTATCATAAAAGAACGGATGGCTAGGGAAAGGGTGGCTTTACACAATCCGGTAAGTAGTGCTAATATCTGAAGAAAACAACTTCATAGGCTATTATCTGACTATTCAAACAAATGAGGGTACTTCTTTTTCATTTCATTCTCGGCTTCTCAAGTAGCCTTTTCGATTTGCTGGTTTCGCCATAATAATTTTACCAATGCGATTTCCTTGTTTCTCAACTTACGGACCTGTCTATCAAGAATAGCAACTGGAACTTCTTCGTACGACGATTCTACGTTAACCTCAACGGTCTCAACCGGTACGATGGTAGACAGATCTCCAACCACTTTCTTCAACATGGACACATGAAACACCGGGTGCACCAATGATATTTCAAGGGGCAGCTCCAGCCTATACACTACCTGTCCTATCCTTTGAGTGATTCTATACGGCCCGACATACCTTGGACTCAATTTCCCTTTCTTTCCAAACCGCATGACCCCCTTCATGGGAGATACCTTCAAGAACATCCAATCATCTTTTTGGAACTCCAAATCCTTGCGACGAACGTCCGAATAGGATTTCTGATGGCTCTGAGCAGTTTTCAACTGCTCACTTATGACTATAACCTTCTCCATATCTTGATGGACAAGATCTGGTCCTAAAAAATTGGTTTCTCCAACCTCGAACCACCCAACCGGCAACCTACATCTTCTACCATACAAGGCCTCAAATGGCGCCATCTGAATACTGGCATGGAAGCTGTTGTTATAAGAAAATTCTGTAAGTGGCAAATGATCATCCCAGCTACCTTTAAAATCAAGCACGCAATATGTCCTCGAGCGTTTGGATGGTCCACTCTGCTTGTCTGTCAGTCTACGGGTGGAAAGTTGTGCTGAAATTTACCTGCGTCCCCAAACCTTGCTGAAATTTATTCCAAAAATTAGCTGTGAATTGGGCCCCTTGATCCGAGATAATGGAAACTAGAGTGCCATGGAGCCTGACTATTTCATTGATATACAACTGAGCATATTGTTCTGCAGCGTCGGTGAACTTAACCGACAAGAAATGCGCTGACTTCGTGAGCCAATCCACTATTACCCAAATAGAGTCAAACTTGCATGCAGTACGGGGTAATTCTACCACAAAATCCATATTGATCCTCTCCCACTACCACATCGGTATTTCTATAAGCTGCGCCAACCGACCGGGCTTTGATGTTCGGCCTTTACTTGCTGACAGTTCGAACATTTTGCCACAAAGTCTGCCACACCCATCTTCATGTTATTCCACCAATAAACTTCTTTGAGGTCGTGATACATTTTTGTAGAACCGGGGTGTACGGAATATCGAGAATTAAAAGTTGTGGTCCTATGATTAAGCCTCTTTTAGCCGCGCCAACACCAGATCATTGTATTGCTTTTCCTTGACTTCTTCCACAAGCGATGATTCTGCTCTGTTACGTACTATAACATCCCCTTCGTCAGAGGCCGTAATACAAACTCCCAGACTGGACAGGTGGTGAACTTCTCGAGCCAAGGGCCTTTGATCTGCTTCCAAGTGAGACAAGCTACCCATATATTTCCAACTAAGAGCATCCTCCACCACATTAGCTTTCCCTGGATGATATAAGATATTCATGTCATAATCTTTGAGCAACTCCAGCCATCTTCTTTGCCTCAAGCTTAATTCCTTCTGTTTGATTATATTGAAGGCTCTTGTGGTTGGTGAACACGTTCACGTGGACCCCATAGAGATAATGCCGCCAGATCTTTAATGCAAAAACAACTGCTGCAAGCTCGAAATCATGAGTCGGATAATTCTTTTTCGTGATTCTTAAGCTGCCTTGAAGCATATGATATAACCTTACCACATTGCATTAACACGCACCCAAGACCAACCCTTGAAGCATCACAATACACCACAAACCCCTATGTACTCTCTGGAAAGGTCAATACTGGGCGCCAAAGTCAATCTCGATTTTTATTCATAGAAACTCCTTTCACAAGCATCGGACCACAAGAACTTGACCGCTTTCTCCGTCAGTTTAGTCAATGGGGAGGCGAGAGTAGAGAATCCTTCCACAAACCTCCTATAATACCCGGCTAAACATAGGAAACTGCGAATTTCTGTCGGGGTTGTAGGTCTAGGCCAATCCTTCACTGCTGCGATCATTTGGGGGTCAACCTTAATCCCTTCCCTGGAGACAACATGGCCCAAAAGGGTAACAAATTCAAGCCAAAATTCGCATTTTGAGAACTTTGCGTATAGCTGGTGCTGGTGAAGAGTCTGCATAACTGCCCTGAGGTGATTGGCATGATCTTCTCGACTTCGTGAATATACAAGAATATCGTCAATGAATACTATCACAAAGGAGTCAAGGAATGGCTTGAAGACCCGATTCATAAGGTCCATGAAAGCAGTTGGGGCGTTGGTTAGCGCAAAGGACATCACCAAAATCTCAAAGTGCCCATATCGAGTTCTGAAAGTTGTTTTGGGAATATCCTGCTCCCTTATCTTTAATTTATGATACCCGGACCGCAAATCAATTTTTTAGAAGAACCTAGCACCTTGCAATTGATCGAACAAATCATCTATTCGAGGCAATGGGTACTTGTTTTTTATTATGACTTTGTTGAGTTGTCACACATACGCAGCGACCGATCATTCTTCCTGACAAAGAGAACTGGCGCGCCCCAAGGCGACACACTCGGTCGGATGAATCCCTTTTCTAGCAAATCCTTCAGTTGCTCCTTTAGCTCCTTCAATTCCGCCGGTGCCATCCTGTAGGGTGGAATAGATATCGGTTGCGTGCCCGAAAATAAATCGATCCCGAAATCAATCTCCCTGTCTGGAGGGATCCCAGAGAGCTCATCCGAAAATACATTGAGGAACTCATTCACAATTGACACAGACTCGAGAGCAGGCACCTCAGAGGTGGTGTCCACAACTCGGACCAAATAATAGATACACCCATTTTTGATCATCTTTGAGGCCTTAAGGTAGGAAATAAACCTACCTCTCAGCATAATAATATTCCCTTCCCACTCAACAACCGGCTCGTTAGGAAACTCAAGCCTCATAATTCTGGTTCAGCAGTCGAGTTTGGCAAAGTATGAATAAAGCCAATCCATTCCCATTATTACATCAAAAATCAATCATTCCCAGCTCAATAAGATCGGTTGTGGTATCCCGACCACGCACCGTGACAACACAATCCCTACAAACTCGCGTGGCCGTAATAGATCCACCAACCGGAGTAGATACTAAGAATGGCTCATGAAGCTGTTCTGGTTCTATCCCAAAGCTTGAAGCAACATAAGGAGTGACATATGATAAAGAAGATCCGGGATCAATAAGGGCATACACATCATGGGATTGAACAGTCAAACTAAGCGACGACATCTGGAGAAGACTCTGCACTCTGTCGACCACTCAGGGCATAGAATCGGCTAGATCCTCCCGGACCCCGTGCACCACCCCTAGCTGCACCCCGCCCTGCTGGTGCTGGAGAGCCTCGGGCTGGAGGGTGTGCTGAAGATGTAGCAGCTGACGAACTGGATGGCTAAGCGGTGCCCCTTCCTGCACCCTGGCTGGATGCACGACACTCTCTATGAATATGGCCTCTCATCCCACATCCGTAACATACTAGCATGTCCATGTAACAGAGCCCCGGATGTAACCTCCCACACTTAGGGCATGGGGCCCTCCGCTGCTACTGGAATCTCCCTCCTGACCGAACCTGCTGGTGGAACCTCCTGCTGCCTGGGCTGGGCCCAAAGAGACTTTCCTGCTGATGACTGTGCCCTGATGGTGGGGCACTAGATGAAGACTGAACATAAGACTGGGATGGCCCTGATGATCCTTCCCGAGAAACAGGTCTCCCACCTCTGAATGAACCCCCAAGGTTGCCCGCTGACCGGGCCCTACTACCACCTTCTTGCTCCATCTTCAGCTTCAACTTTCAAGCCTATGTAGCCTGGGCGAACCCCACAATCTTCCCATAATTCATGTCAGAATGTAGAGCAGTTGTGGCACCTTCATTGATAACCAAGGGACCAAGGCCTTGCACAAATCGACGAACTCTAGCCTCCATAGTTAGAATTATATGAACAACATACTTGGACAGGTGCACAAACTCCATATGATACTCCCACACACTTCTACAACCTTGTTTGAGGGTCTCAAACTTTGAAGCACGGTCTGCCCTAGTTTCGGCGGGCAATAAATGGTCTATGAAGGCATTTGTGAACTCACTCCACCTCGTCGGAGGTCTCCCCTCCTCACGGGAATCCTCCCACATCTCAAACTAGGAATATGCCGCCTTTTTCAAACGATAGGAGGCCAGCTCTACTCCCTCTGTTTCAGTAGAACGCATAACTCGGAGGGTCTTGTGCATCTCATCGATGAAATCCTGAGGATCAGCCTCGGGGTCGGTACCTGTGAACTCTGGAGGGGCTAATTGAAGGAACCTGTTAACCCTGGAACCGGAAGAATCCCCTTTCCCCCTAGAGGAAGTGGGGGAAATGTTTGACCTTTGGGCCTGAGAGGCCACTAACTGCGTCAGCATCTGAATAGCTCCCCTAAGATCCCTATAAAAAATACCGGGACCGGAAGCTGGGGATGGAGGAGGATCAGGAATATCAGTGAGAGGGATTGTGGCACCCTCCACATGAGTAGGAATTGGGATGGTCCATTCGGGAACGGAGGAATCAGGTAGATTCATAGTCGGGGAATTATTCTCACCTATATCATCAAATTGGGAATCAATGGCCACTCCTAGGGTGGCATTGGCCTCTTGGCCGAGCCGCGCTTTCTTCCTGGGTGCCATTTACTGAAAGTTAGAACAATGCACGAGTTAGAGAGAAACAACCTCACTTTTCAATCCATCGCAAGATATAGAATAACAATGAAAGGTATAATTCCTAAATGTACAAGGATCCCCCTACTTATAGATGTGGTCGACAATACTCCGATAAGAAGGGCTCTGCTAGACACGGCTCTGAGACATCCTAGGAAACTTTAAACCTTAGGCTATGACACCAAGTTTGTGACGCCCCAACCATGGGAGACGCGACCGGCTCTTAACCGAGTGAACACGGTCAAGAAAGCCTGTTTAGCCTTTCCTACCTGTCTCATTTACGCCCCGTGATTATTTTATAACATCGTTCACCGATTTAGCAGGAAATAAATCAAAAGCGTACGTTCATAATATTAATCCATTCTTCCTTATACACCGATATCCAAAAATTAGGTCTTCCAAAACATACATGCTAATTACAATCTTTATGGGATAGGATTACAGTTACACGTTAACCCAACAACTACCTAACAACATACATGACCCACATGAGTGTCTACGGAGCCTCTACGATAAAGAAGATGAACATGTTTCCGCTGGCGACAAGGCCCCGACAATACCTCAAAATAGAACAACATATACAAAAGGAGAGCAACAAATTGTATACACGGCCCCGAGAGGAAGTGGGGCTCACCAGAACTCCTGTAAGGAGGAGGAGAAGGCACCACTACCGACGATCAGCACTACCAGCTATAGAGCCACCTACATCCATAAGAAGATGTAGCGCCCCCGGCAAAAGGGACGTTAGTACCATCGAATAGTACTAGTATATATGAACAAACTCTACTCTAGATAGAACAAACAACAAACATGTAGTAATGCAATTAGAGGCATCAAATAACATTTCACAGAAATATGAGGTACACAAACTAAAGAGTAATCATGGTTTCTTAATCCGTTAACCCATTGTCACGACCCAAAACCGATCCAGGTCATGATGGCGCCTAACGGTGGCGTTAGGCAAGCCAACGACAACAACAACAATGAAAGCGCGGAATACAATGACAACATGGGGTAGGGCCGTAGACATAAGCTGAGCCACAACTAGGCCCAATGCATATACAACCCCGATAACTACAATAAGTGTGTGCCAAGACTAGTGTCACAGTGTCAACGGGCCGCTACATAGATACAACTGTAGAAAATATATATACAAAATATACAAGCCGCAGTCTTGGAACAAAAGACTGTGCAAAAAGGAAACTAGAAGGCTCCAAAAGTGTTGTCAGGGGAACGCCAAGAAGACAGCTCACCGTCTGGAGCGACGCCGCNACCCAGCCTCAGTACCTGCACAGTCAAGTGCAGAAAAGAAGGAAAGTGCAGCATGAGTACATATAAACAAATATGTACCCAGTAAGTATCCCGTCTAAACTCGTAAAGAGTAGTGATGAGAGGTAGAATACATACTGACTAAGGTCCGGTACATAATGAAACAAAACACATGCTGAGCAATGAATCATGTGAGATAGTAC
>ML245455.1:575-37364 GCA_005239495.1 Nicotiana undulata
CGTACCGATCCGCAAGACTCTACTAGACTTGCTCATGACTCGTGAAACCTAGGGGAACCTAGAGCTCTGATACCACGTTGTCACGACCCAAAACCTATGGGTTGTGATGGCGCCGGACACCACTGTCAGGCAAGCCAACCCCTTAATCAGTTGAAATACCTTCATGTTTAACAATTTCGAAATCGTTACCTTTATTGAATTTCATAATCAAAGAAATAATTTTTTTGCAAATTAAACACGACAAGAAATCTATTTAATTCAATAAAACAAGACTCGACACATCCCCAGAACCCGGTGACACAAGTACATGAGCAGTTTCTAAGAATTTATACAATTATACAACTGTTGTCCGAGAAATAAATGGGACAAAGGCAATAGAGATACAATGTAAAGATATAGAAAGAAGGAGACTCTGTCAACTGCGGAACGCCTCCAGATGAATGCAGCCCAAGTAAGTCTCCAAATCAATCGTTGAACTATGAAGATACCTGTGCAACAAAATGCACAGAAAGTGTAGCATGAGTACATATACATATATGTACCCAGTGAATATCCTGCCTAACCTCGAAGAAGTAGTGACGAGAGGTCGACTTGAAACTCACTAAGGTCCAACACTATGACACAACAATTACAAAACAATTAAAAGCAGAAGACATGTAAGACAGTGAGCAGCAATTATGTATAAAGCACAGAAATCCAAGTAAATACTGGAACAATAACAATGGCCACTTTCTTTCCCCCAAATATCCAATACAAGTCAATATCCATAAAACAATGCCAAATAATCATGCGCACATAGGAATAAGACAACCTTTGATGCTTGATGAAATCCCCCTTGAAATGCTCTCCAAAATCATCCAAGCCAAATGAAAGAAATGAAAGAAATGGCCAAAATTCGAGTTTAAAGAATCTGCCCCTTCTTCATCGAGTTGTACCTTGCACTTGTGTTGCACAGGTTGTACATCCTATTAAAGATCCCTTGTTGAACACCTTCTGTTAAAACACCCATAACTTCTTGTAGAAATATACAAATAACAAACGGTTTGAAGATTTAGAAACTAGACTCGAAGATATTTAATTTGATAGGTTGTACCACATATATCTCTTTATATATCCCGAGATATGAGCTTCTACAGTCGGCTCCGTGCATCAGAAAATTCTGGCAAAACTGCTCCACTAGCCATATTCAATCAATCATAACGTTTTTCACAAAACTCCAAATATCAAATGGTTTAATGTTCTGAAAACTAGATTTGAAGATCTACAACTTTCATGTTTTGATAATTTTCAGATTCCTTATAGATTATTAAATATACGATTCCAAAGTTAGCTCTTCGACGCACAATTTGCTGTCCAAAAAATGCAGCAGAAATTTTCTGCAATTTTCCTTCTTCTTTTTTTGTCCGAAATTCATTCCGTTAACCTTACGAAATCCACCCGAGGCCCTCGGGACCTTAACCAATTATACCAACATGTCCCAAAACATGATACGAACTTGCTCGAGGCCTCAAATCACATCAAACAACGCCGAAATCTCGAATCGCACTAAAATTCATACTTTATGAACTTTGAAATTTCAAACTTCTACATCTGATGCCGAAACCTATCAAATGTCCGATTGACCCCAAATTTTGCACACAAGTCATATTCGACATTACGGATCTGCTCCAACTTTAGGAATTGGAATCTGACCCCGATATCAAAAAGTCAAACTCTCGGTCAAACTTCTCAAAAAACTTCAAATTTCTATCTTTAACCAAATGACTTCAAAATGACCTCCGGACATCCGAATTCACTTCCGATCGCGCTCCCAACTCCAGAATCACCATACAGAGTTATTCCCAAACTCGGAATCCCAAACGGATATCAATATCATTGAAATGCGCTTCAAGCCAAACTTAGGAAATTTCTTCTAAAAAGCTGACTTCCACAATATACACTGAAACGCTCTCGGGTTATCCAAATCCCAATCCGGTCATACGCCCAAGTCCGAGATCACCATACGAACCTGCTGGAATCTTCGGATCCTGATTCCGAGGTTGTTTACTCAAAATTCCAGTCTTACTCGATTTCTTCAACTTAAGGCTTCTAAAATGAGAATTTTCCTTTCAATTTAACTCCGAACCTCCTGAATTTCAACTCTAACCATACACACAAGTCACAATACCCGAAATGAAGCTGTTTATGACTCCCAACTGCTGAACGACGCGTTGGATCTCAAAACGACCGGTCGGGTCGTTACAGACTCGAACTCCCAAGTAGCTGCCTCAACAGGATGACCTTTCCACTGCACTCGAACTGAAGGGTAACTCTTTGACCTCAACTTACGAACATGCCGGTCTAAAATGGCTATCGGATCCTTCTCATAAGTCAAATCATTGTCCAATTGGACAGAGCTGAAATCTAACATGTGGGACGGGTCACCATGATATTACCGGAGCATAGACACATTGAATACCGGATGAACTGAGGATAACCCTAGAGGTGACGCAAGTCTACAAGCTACCTCCCCCACTCTCTCGAGAATATCAATTGGCCCAATATACCTAAGGCTCAACTTGCCCTTCTTCCCAAATCTCATATCACCCTTCATGGGCGACACCCGAAGTAATACCCTCTCTACAACCATGAATGCCACATCATGGACCTTACGGTCGACATAACTCTTTTGCCTGAACTGAGCTGTACGAAGTCGATCCTGTAAAATCTTGACCTTGTCCAAGGCCTCCTGAACTAAGTCTGTACCCAATAACTGAGCCTCTCCCGACTCAAACCATCAAACTGGCAATCTGCACCGTCTACTATATAATCCCCTCGTAGGGAGCCACCTGAATGCTCGACTGGTAGCTATAATTGTAGGAAAACTCCGCTAATGGCAAGAACTGACCCCAAGAACCTCCATAGTCAATAACACAAGCGCGAAGCATATCCTCCAAGATTTGAATAGTATGCCCGGACTGCCCGTCCATCTGAGGATGGAATGCTGTGCTCATCTCAACCCGTGTACTCAACTCATGTTGAACTGCCCTCCAAAAGTTCGAAGTAAACTGCGTACCCTGATTAAAAATGATAGACATGGGCACACCGTGAAGGCGAACAATAAGTCAAATATATATCTCTGCCAACCGCTCCGAAGTATAAGTACTTGCCACCGGAATGACGTGTGCGGACTTAGTCAACCTATCCACAATAACCCAAATGGCGTCAAAATCCACTGAGTCCGTGGGAGTCCAACAATGAAGTCCATAGCGATGCGCTCCCACTTCCATTCCAAAATCTCTATCTACTGAAGCAAACCACCGGGTCTCTGATGCCTATACTTCACCTGTTGGCAAATTAGCAGCGAGCCATATAAGAAACAATGTCCTTCTTCCTCATTTTCCAAAAATAATGTTGTCGCAGTTCCTAGTACATTTTGGCAGCACCCGGGTGAATAGAATACTTAGAACTGTGAGCTTTCTCAAGGATCAACTCACGAAGCCCATCTACATCAAGCACACACACTCTACCTTGCCTCTTCAAAACACCGTCATCTCCAGCTGTAACCTTCTTGGCACCACCGTGCTGAACTGTGTCCCTAAGGACCACCAAATGCGGGTCATCGTTCTGTCAATCTCAGATACGCTCAAATAAAGAAGACCAAGCGACTGTACATACTAAAACACGTCTGGGAAAAATATCCAACCTCACGAACTGATTTGCCAAGGTTTGAATATTCGAAGCTAACAGTCTCTCGCCGATTGGAATAAAATGCAAGGCTGCCCATACTCACTGCCTTCCTACTTAATGCATCAGCCACTACGTTGGCCTTCCCCAGATGATACAATATAGTGGCATCATAATCTTTCAATAACTATAACCATCTCCTCTGCCTCAAATTAAAATCATTTTGCTTGAACAAGCACTGAAGACTGTGAGGATCCGTGTAAACCTCATATGACACACCACAAAGATAGTGCCTCCATATTTTCAACGCATGAACAATGGCTGCCAATTCTAAGTCATGGACAGGATAACTCTTCTCATGAACCTTCAGCTGTCGAGACGCATATGCAATCACCTTGCCATCATGCATTAATACTGCACCTAATCCAATACGAGATGAACCACAATACACCGTGCACAATCCTGAACCTGTGGGTGACACCAACACCGGCGCCGTAGTCAAAGCAATCTTGAGCTTCCCAAAGTTCAACCCACACTCGTCCGACCATTTGAATGAAACACCATTTTGGTTCAATATGAACTTAATATTTGTTCGTAATCAATTACAGAATCACCAAATAACTTCACGTAACAATAATCCCCTTTCAACCCTTCACAATAATGATAACGAGATGCGATGCATGAAGACCTCATAATTATTTACCCGAATTAACGTGTCTTATTTAACGCCACATGGGTGGGCACCTACCTCGTAGGGTAAAGCTCAATATGATATCACGAATTTGGAAAATTATGCACAGATAATTTTATACAAAAAATTTCAAGTAAGCCTAACATGCATGACTCCTTATTGGTACTATAGTACAAATTTTAATTTCATGACAAGGATCTCGTCCTTATGTAACTTCCACCGCGGCTCGTAGCCCGATTTAAACATATCAAATCATATGAAAATGCGAGGATCTCGTCCTCATTTCTGAATCACAAGTAATATGCACATCGTGCCAATCGAAACATTCCATTTTCTTCTTTTAAATATTTTATGTTAAGAAAAATTACAACACATAATGACAGACATAGCTATCTCCATAGAATCTCCCAATATGAGTATTCACATAGGTAGATTTCAGGGTTATGAAGCTCACCCATGAGTGGAGCATATTAGGAGGACTTTCCTAGATACTCATAATCGAATCAAGTTAAGGAAATTATCACTTTATAATAACTAGAGATTGTACTTGTAATGACACCGTTTGGTGTAGCGACCTCAGCCATACCATAGAAAATATATTAAGAGCCTGGGTCTCCACCTCTAGGAGTCTGACCTCCACCTTCGACATCCTGACCCCTTCCCCTAGCTGGACGTGTAAGTTGAGTTGTAACTGCAATGGGGCACGTAGCTTGAGTGCTCTGATGAAATATGACTCTCCCAAGTCTAAGACAATTTCTACCACTAGCTGAAATAAAGTATCAACCTGCCCTGAGTCGTAAAAAATTTTACGATCATAATTTAGTCCTTTAATGAGTGTGTGGACTTGCTCTCTGGATATATGAACCGAAGTAGGAGTATGAAAGGCTACCTTATCGAACCTGATGGCATATTCTGACACCGTCATGGTGACCTGACGCAACCGTTCAAACCCTATGCGCCACGCATTATGGAGAGTAAGAGAAACAAGCTCTTTCAAAAGCACTTATGAGAATTGAGTCAAGTAGTTGATGTTGCAATGGCTAGTCGTCCTCTTCGTAGGCTTGCTACAAACACCTGCGGCCAATTTCTTCTTTTACTATATTGACTTAACACTTCTGAGCTACCCCATTTATTCATATACTCTTCGTTATTCTTTGGGATAACTCTTATCCCTATTGATGCACAATGATCCCAAAAGTAGAGCTCTATACAGATAAATCTTGGCAGTAACCATATAGTCTAGAAGCTCGTCAACCACTGCACTCTCTCTAGAGCACCCCAAAATCCGCAACCATGAATTTCACGCTGAGTAGACCTTCTGTAGATTCAAAGTTGTTTATATAACTCCTTTGGTACTGAGGTATAGGGTTATTAAGGAGGCGGACATAACGCAAGTCCCAGCTTTATCTCTTGCAAAATCTCAGGCCTTATACATTCCAGGCCAAAATGGATATAATGCATGACCCCGCAATCTATTCCTTGACATTGGACTTCCCACTTGGCACGAAGTCATAGGTCACAACGTTCGATAATCCACTATGTTAAACTTCACAACTTATATAAATCAACCTCGTTGCTTTCAACTTATTCCCATGTTCTGCAATACTTCATAGCAGCGGTCAAGAAAATCATGTGAGTCCTCAAAAGATATACCACTAAAATGGAGTGGAAGTAGTTTGGTAAACTTGTCCAACCTCAATAAACGGACTAGTGCATCCTGCAACACTGGAGTAGCTATAAATTGTGATGACCCAAAAGGTCATCCCTTGTTTGATAAGTCTAAACGGTGTTTTGAGGCCTTGAAAACCTCATTTTATCTCACCTTGTTTTGCGTGCGCATCCCAGGCGTATAGCTAGGAAGCTTTAATGTGAAAAACTGAGAAAAATGCTAAATTTGCCTTTAAAATTATATTTAAGTTGACTTCGGTCAACATTTTGGGTAAACGGACCCGGACCCGTGATTTGACGGTCCCGGAGGGTACGTAGGAAAATATGGGACTTGGGCGTATGCACGGAATCGAATTTCGAGGTCCCAAGCCTGAGAAAAAAGAATTTTTGAAAGAAATTGTTTTTCCGAAAATATAAGAGTTTTTGGAAATTTGATTTTAATTGAAATTTATGGTATCGGGCCCATATTTTGGTTCTGGAGCTCGGTACAGGTTCAATATGATATTTAAGACGTGTCTGTAAAATTTAGTAAGAAACGGAAGTCGTTTGATGTGATTCAGACCCGTAATTGTGAAATTTGATACTTTGGAGGTTTTGAGATTTTTGTTTTGACTTCTATGCTAAATTCATTGTTTAAGATGTTATTTTGGCGATTTGATCGCACAGGTAAGTCCGTAGGATATTTTTAAGGTTGTGTACATGTTTGGTTTGGAGCCCCGAGGGCTCGGGTGAGTTTCGGATAGGCGTCGGAGTGTTTTGAACTTAGAAAAATCTGGTGTTTTTGGATGTTGTTGGTTTCTAGGTAATTACACTATGTGAACGCCCAGCACAAACGGGGAAGGGGGCTGGATTATGCTATGCGAACGCAGGGGTCCTTCCGCGAACGCGTAGGTTGGCAAGTGCTAGCCTATGTGAACGCATATGGTCTATGCGAACGCACTGCCTAAATGAGGGAGCTGGGGCTGGGTAGTTTTAACACAATACGAACGCGCCCCTATGGACGCGAACGTGAAGGGCAGGGGAGGGGAGCCTATGCGAACGCACTGCTCTGGTCGCGAACGCATAGGCTATTTTTGCCCAGTCTTTAAAGAACAGGCCAAATACGGGATTGTTTCAAATTTTCATAACTTTTTCACCTAAACTCAAACTTAGGAGATTTTTGAAAAGGGATTTCACCACAAAACCATAGGTATGTGTTCTTAGACCTGTTTTCTTCAATTTCCATTACCACCTATTAGATTTCTAGGCCTATATTATGTTCTTAAGGGCAGAAAATTAGGGATTTGGGTAGAGTTAGGACTTTTTGAATAATTGGGATTTAGACCTCGTTTTGGGGTCGGATTCCGAAACTAACTACATATTCGGGCTCGTGGGTAAATGGGTGATCGGGTTTTGGTCCAAACCTCGTGTTTTGACCAAGCGGGCCCTATTGATACCTAACTTCTCCTCAAATTATTTTCAAACTTGCAAATAAACCTTCAAAATCACTCTCTACAGTACTGATATTTTCCATAATTTTCCGTATTTTAAAATTCTTTTCTTGCTCATTTAATATTTTATGTTCCATAATTATTCATAATTATGCATAAATGATGTTATAAACAATTTCAAATCATTTTATTACTCAATATGTTATTTATATCCTATTTAATTCCATTAGGATTTAATTATTTCACAAATTAGCCAATATTGGCACTATTTAGCTAATTTCAGCAATTTTGCAATAATAGCCCAAATATACATGTATACCTCTTAAAAAGCAACAACTGATCATTTCTAGATTTTTTATAGTAGTTAATTATCTTAATTTCATTTATTTGATTTTAATTCCGTTTTACACAATTATCAGCTATTTAATTAATTAATTATCTTATTCAAATTGGGTATTTAACATTTAGCCTATTTTATTTAAATTCTATCCAACCTTTAACCCAACCCCACCTAACCCAAAACCCACTCTCTAACCCAGCCCAACTAAATATCCTACCCGACCCAACCCCAAAATCAATCTGACCCGTTGATCAAATTAGATCAACGGCCCAGATTCTTATTTCCTTAATTAATTCACAACCAAACCCCCCACTGATCCCTCATTTGCTATCTCTCATTCTCTCTCTATCTCTCTCTGTTACTCTCTAGCTCTCTCTAGAAGCTTCCCTTGGATTCTCTCCTCCTATGGGATTTTTTCACCTTCTCTGGCCAGTTCTCTCACCGGAAACCATGGTTCTTCACCATCTCCTGGCTATCTACCTACCTTGCACCAGTCCAGTGATACTCTAGGGCCCTCAGGCAAACCTGGAGCGGTCCAACTCATCTCTAATGGTCCCATGCCGCTTTCCGGCCTCCCAGCCGTTTGAGTAAGGATTACAACCTTTTTCGGCTTAAGTCGGTGTCGTCTTTGAGGTTCTTCCTACTTCTCTGGGTTCCACGAAACCCTAACCCTCTGTCTTTCAATTTATTCTAGATCTACAGTGTTACGAAGCTTCTTTCTATGTTTTTCTCTGGAGAAACATCATCTTTAAACGATCTTTCAATTTTAAAAACTACGGTTTCACAAACCCCTTTTTTAAAAACGGTTCTTCTTCTGATTCTTAGTGATTTTTATTATGCTTGAACGATTCTCTTATGCTTTTCTTGTTGTCTGAGTTATTATGCTAAAAGGCCCTAACTTTCTAGGTTATCTTTTATTACATGTTCATGTGTGTTCGTTTCTTATGAAATTGTTTGTGTATTCTTTGTGATTCTCCCTTTAATTTGTTGCTAGGGTTTTCTATCTTCTATTGTTCTCTAAATGTTTGCTTAGAGTTTCTCTGATTTTGTCCAATATGTTGTTACTTATCGTTTAATTGGCCTAAATATTCGTTCTATCGATTGTTTACATGATAATCTACACTGATTTTATGTATCCTCCTTAAAACTGTGATATTTTCCTTAAGATTGTGATTCTGGGTACTTTTCCTTAGAACTCCTTACTGATTTTGCATATTTGTATGACATTTGCCTTATTTGATAACAGATTCCCTTTGATTTCAAGGGATCTCTTACTGATTTTTAGAATTATTTCCTACCTTATGTTATGTATAATTATGTTGTCAATTAATTATCTACTTTCCTTAATTAATATATTATGTACCTAGCCTTAATCACATGCCCTGTCCTTTACTACTCTTTGTACGATTAAAATCAGTCTTTCAATTAGCTCTCTTTCCTTATTTACCACTGTGGTATCCGTTTGAACTGTGACTCCATAATTGTGGGGAGTAGTTGTCTTAATTAGATCCTAATTGTGTTTATTTCTATAATTATATACACTTTACTTGATTCCTTTCCTTATATTGCCACTACTTGTTACCGTTTGAGTGTGATTCCTTGACTAAAGGAAGTATGTCTACCTAATTGATTTCAATTGATGTTTATTTCTATAATTGATGTTGAACTATTATTTTACATTATTCCTCTGCCTGCTTTTCAAAAACTATATATGCTCTATTCATTCATTAGCAAACATACTAACACATACACGAACAACACTGATTGCTCTGAACTCTCTCTTACTTTCCTACGCATTCTCTCTTGCTTCTCTTATTGATTACTGGCTACTCAGTTGGCTGAAATCCAAAACTGAGTAACTTATTGTTGCTCTATTTCTCTGCACACGACTGTCCTATTGCTCTACTTTTCTACTCACTACTGTCATATTCTCACTCTTGACTGGTATGTTTCTAGTTTAAGTTTATAGCATCAAAACAATATGTTTCTATTTGTATTAAGATTCCTATTATTTCTCTTATGCTTCTACTTGTGGTTCTGCTGCTTGCCTCGCAATTAGCATGTTTACTTTGTCTATGTGATACCTCTTTCCCTCTATGTTTAGCATACCTACTTGTCTATGTGATCTCTCTTCCCTTTCAGTACTTTTCCTATATGCTTCATTATGAATATGCTTTATCCCCTGATTTCAAACACTATAAGCAGGTCATGATACCTAGTTGCATATAATCTTGAACCTTTCCCTTGGACTTAATATTAACTTTGCTTAGCATCCCTCAATCCTATGCTATTAAAACTTTGGCATGAACATTTGTGATAGGCTATTGCTGTAACTATTTGAGTCCTGTGAGACGTATCTGATGGATGCAACTATGCTCTCACTACTTGTCCCCAAATCCCCTTTCCCTGTTTGTGTTTTATTCCTGCACTATGTATGTTTTTCTAAGTGGCTGATTTGTCCTGTTTCTTTTCCTCTTCAAACTGATTTTTTATAAAAGCAAACTTTGTGTTGTTCTCTAAAGTTGTCTTTCAAAACCATTTCAGCAAACCTTTTTCAAACTCAACTCTTTTAAAATTATAAGCACATCTCACTACTCTTAGTCTCTAAGTTCCGCCCCCTTTGTGTGAGCACTGCCTTGGGGACCATTTGAGTACCCATTGAACTCTAACACACAAGGCTGGCATTCCACACTTCACTTACTCATTCCTGGCTAGGGTACTTGGGTGTGAGCGCTGCTTGGGATCCTCTGAGGTCCTTAGGAACTCTGACACACCTGGGTTACAAAAGGTCATGGCATATGGCATGTTTTGATATGGATACTTGGGCCTACTGTTAGGCTCCTTATAGTGTAACTTCTTAATTTTCCTACTTACTTATGTAATTTATGCAATGCTGGTCTGTAATACTTAATTGTAAAAATGACTCTGGGGTTGGATAGTGAAATGGGTGGGGTTATGCATGCTTAGTATAATAACGGGTAGAAACCATGCTATAGGATTTATTTTATATATGTGTGCAATAGTCACCATGCTTAGGAGTACCTGCCATGCATGCATTAGAGAACATGTTTTAGGTCTATTTATTTCAGCATCTCCGCCATACTCATGTCCACTTAGAAATCATGTTTCACAACAATAAAAGGCTGTTATAATATTGCTGCTTCAGCATCTTTGCAAATGCATCACTTAAAAATCCTGCTCATGGTTAAATAACTATAAAAACGGTTGTTATAATGTTGTTGCATCTCCATCTTCACAATTGCTACATCTAGAAATCCTGTTCTAGGTTAAATAATAATATTAACGGTCAACACTTGCATTAGTGATCATGTTACCTTAGGATTTCATTCTCAGCATGTTCATGTTACCTATTGTCAAAATCCTGTGTTAAATATACTGCCATGAACGCCTAGAAAATCATGTACTAGGATTCAGCAACTTAACAAAATTATGCCTCTGTGCGTCCTGTTAATAAGTAAATCTCGCTAAAATAGATTTCGATTGCTAAAAAACATTTTTTGCATTTAGAAAAGCATGCATAGGTTTGCATCATCCTACACCCTGTCTGCATTTAGATATCATGTTTTAGGACCTGCAGTCATGCTCGTTTAAATACTCACTTCTTCATTACGGCTAAGTTCAAAACAGAATCATCCCGTCTATTTACTATTTTCTAAAACTAAAACAGTGACTGGAGAATTATTAATACGCCTAGGAAAACCTTAGGCATTAACATTTGTAAAAAAAACTGGAAACTATTCCTCTTTCCTGTGCATTGTTTTGCTAATTACAGATAAGAAGTCTAAAACTGGTAAAAGAATAATTCTTCTGAAACTCAGTAATCAGGTTGTCTTGTTGTAGTATTCTCACCTAGACATCCTGCCTTAGATTCTAAAAATTCAAGACCTCATTTTTGTTTGAGTCGTGCTAATTATGTGTATTAACTTGTGGAGGAATTTATGAGCCTCATATATGCCTCTATGTGTTCCCTATATTTGCAGTCCTAACTGTTTTATTTGTCGTTTAGAATTTTGTCCTTTAAACGTAGGGGTTCAGCCTAGTACCTACGCTGTAGGAATAGTAGTCCTAACTTCCTCCAGGACTGATAGGATGGGACGGGTAAGAGCACGCAATAAGCTTTGTGACCAACACACGCAAAAAAAACCTTCACGGGGAGGAAAAGGGTAGAATATGGATATGATGACCGGTACACTAATACCACGTGTAGCTCTGCCTATCGGGTATTGCATTGATGTGATCCGTATTGCTTTAAACCTAGTACATTGTATTTTGACCTCTTTGAACTTTTAATAAAAACTCCAATACGTGTTTGAAATCCCCTCTTATGTGAGCCTTGCTGTTATTTCTTTATTGTCCGAATTCACAAAACCATTTGGCCGGTACCCAGAGTTGTGGATCCTGAAGGGTTCCTAATACCTTCCCCTTGGGATAACTTCAATCCCTTACCCAATCTCTGGTAATGCAAACTAGTCTCATGAGTTAACTACTCTAGGTGCCCTAACGCACCATAAAAATCGTTAGGTGGCGACTCTTCCTTTTAACCCTTTTTAACCTTCAAAAGGAGTTGTCCAAATTGTCATAAACCTGATGTCTCTGCCTTAAGGGGGAAAAAAGGGGGCGCGACAGCATGGCGACTCTGCTGGGTATCTTCCTCAGGCTTATACCATTACAAATTATTTCGTGAATTTTGACCTTTCGTTTAAATGTTGTCACCCTTTCCTCTTTCCTATTACATGCCATTAATTGTTTACTTCTTTAAAGTACTTATTCCACATGAACAAAACTAACATGTCTCTTTGTTTCCCTTTTGTAATTGCTTTCAATCATAACTACCGTATTTACCGCTTTTCTTAACGTGCAAATACATGACTATCTGTTTAAATACTTATTTATTGCATATCATGCTCAACGTTCATACTCCACTCGTGCCAAACAAAATACTATAGCAATGCTTACAATGAGTGGTTGCGCTATTCCTATTTGCGATAAAACTAGTCGATCAGTGGTGCAGTCAACAGTTCCGTGCCTTCCCCCTTTGAGTTGTCCGCTCAAGGGTACCAGTCTAAAGCCCCATAGAAACCTTACTTTGTTATACTGTTGCATGCATCATGGTCAAACTTAGCCAGGTTAATGTGTTTTCCGCACAATAGCCTTTAAGACAGCCTTGTCCAAAGTCCATTGAGTTTTCCTAATACCCAAACGGACACCCTCACGCTCTGTGCATTTATTTGGAGAACTAAATGCTTCCTGCTAATTATTGGTGTTAAATAGTCATATTTGGTGGGGGGGGGGGGCCTAACCTTGCCTGTTTTGCAGAAATGAAGCATGAAGTCCCCAGATTTGGCATGGTCGCCAATATTCACCCTAAGATGATGAATTGGTGGGAAAACCTCCACTCTAGTGACAAAACTCTCTTCAGAAAACACTTGGGCAATCTACCATCTCTTCTAGATATCCAGCCAAACAAAATAATGATAGAGGTCGCTACTCTGTTTTGGGACTATGATAGGTACGTGTTCTGTTTTGGGAATCTTGAAATGATGCCTTTATTAGAAGAGATAGGAGGATTGGCTGGTTTAGCTTAGAAATCTTCGGGGTTGCTGATGCCTGAAAACCGCACGGGCAGGGGTTTCCTCAAAATGATGGGTTTGAAGAAGAATCCAGAATTGGTGTGTCTGAAGGATTCATACATCCCTTTCGACTATTTATGTGAAAGGTACGGTCACAGCAAATCGTACCGCACCTACCAAGACGAGTTTATCATCACCTCTCTGGGACATATCCATCGCCGAGTGTTCGTGTTTATGGTGTGTTTTTTGGGTTTGATTGTGTTCCCAATGAAGAAGGAAAGAATCCATACTAGGTTGGCAATGGTAACTAAGACGCTAATAGAATAAATAGACGGGCAGGATTTCAGCATTGTTCCCATGATCATCGCGTATATGTATCGGGCCCTAGAAATATGTCAACAAGGAGCAAGGCATTTCGAAGGTTGCAACTTATTACTCCAACTCTGGCTCATAGAACATCTGCAAAAAGGTGAATACGGAAAAGACATCCATCGAAGGATTTGGGATGACCATATCGCTTTTCATCACCCAAAGCGAATGAACTATATTCCCGACATATTCGCTCAGCCGAAGAATGCCGAAGGATGAGTTTAATTATTTGTTAACTTAATCGAGGACCAGGTTCAATGGATGTTCGAGTGGTTTCCGATAGAGGAGTTCATCATTCGGTTCAGAGACGCTTCATTTTTGATACCGATTGGTCTAAGGGGGACATACCCTTACGTCCCTCTGCGAGTTATAAGGCAAGCAGGTAGGAAGCAGGTCATACCTAGGGTTGAGAAAATGAGTCATCTTCGAGCAGACTTTCAGAATGATGATAGCCCTCACAAGTGCCAAGCTCAGCACCTATGGCACTGTAGGTTTAGGCTCAAAAAGAACACCATCGAGCCAGACAGGTATCACGCTGGTTGCACTCCTTTCTATCTTGGTTGGTTAGAAGAATATCTGGGTGGTCAAATCGAGTTGGGGTTTGTTCGAGGTCATCGGGTTATAGACGAAAAGGCTGAAGCACAAGTCAAGTACAACCAACTGCGCAAAAGGATCCGTAAATGTGAGGATGATCACCACAAGATACATGAGTCCAACAAAAGGTTGATCGAGGAATGGAACGGCATGGCTTTCAGCGCCAACCAGAGGTTGAGTTATTTATAGCAAGGCATAGTTTAACTGGAGGAGAAATTCATCAAAAGGATCGAGACTTGCCAAAAGGCTGAGGGAGCTGAAGGGGGATACTTAGCCAGAACTTACCTACTGCTGGGACTTCGCGAGTCGGGAAAGCTGATCGAGGGTAGCAAGAATGCCGAATCTGGGGAAGGTCCTTCTGGGACCAAATAGATAGGGGTGTCTTATTTTCTTCATTAATGTAATAAGGCCTATGGCAATTAGTGCTTTTTGTTTTCGCATATTTAGAGTCATCTTAAAATTTGTCTATTTTCTATCAATAAAATGAGGCATTTAGAATTTTAAGTTCTCCAAATTAATTTTTCGCTAGGCCTACCTCGGGCACAAAGAGGTCCCCAACTTAGGATGCGCTTTACATTTCCGCATTACGTGCTTAATTTCTGCAATATTTTTCATAATCCTCACTGACTCGATTACCTTTTGTTTTGTTTCTTTTTAGTTATTACCCCCTTCCCCAAAGGTTAGTTAGCACATTATGGCATCATCTGCTTACCGCACAAGATTCAAAGGGCCTCCACATACTCCTCCTCTCAGTCCTCCCAAAGGTAGAAATAAGGGTAAAAGCAAGATGGCGGAATCCAGCGGTATCAAGAAAGACAAAACGGTTGAACAGGTTGAGACTACTGAAGGCCGGGGTATTCAGGTTTTGCATGAGAACATGTCACCATTAGAACAGAAATTGTTGAAGAAGAGGAGCTCGACCAGGTCCGGAATCTGGCCAATCTGTCATTTTCCCTCAACACCCCTGACGTCAACCCTACACCACCACATAATATCCCAAAACCACCAAATCACCCTGCACCTCATCATAACGCCACTCCCCCAAAGAACAACCTCTCCCTGCACAATGCAACACTTGCCACAACAACACTCCATCATTCATCCCCGAACCTCAAAACCCCACGAAGGACCATTGGGCCTACAACTACGTGGAAACTGTGATCCACTCCACTCCGCCTATCTCACATACATCCGAGTTTGATGGGAAGGACTTTCTTATCAAGAATCTGGCTGAGGAACTTAGAAAGCTGACTAGCCGAGTTCAAGGTGTCGAGGGAGTAAAGGGAATTGAAGGTTTGAACTATGAACATCTCTGTATACAACCTGATGTCGAACTACCTGAGGGGAATAAGCCTCCAAAGTTCGAGATGTTTGATGGAACTGGTGATCTGAGGGTCCATCTGAGGACCTACTGTGATAAATTGGTTGGCGTAGGAAAAGACAAAAGGATCTGCATGAAGCTGTTCATGAGGAATCTGAAAGGAGACGCACTGTCTTGGTACATCAGCCAAGACCCTAAGAAATGGTCCAACTGGGTAGGCATGGCAACAGACTTCATGGACAGGTTTAGATTCAATACGGAGAACGCACCAGATGTGTTCTACATCCAAAACTTGAAGAAGAAACCCACAGAAACCTTTCGCAAGTATTCTACTCGTTGGAGGTCGGAAGCTGCTAAAGTCAGGCATGTTTTAGAGGAAGAACAGATGAACAAGTTCTTTGTCCGAGTTCAGGACCCACAATATTATGAATGGCTAATGATGGTTGAAGGCCACAAGTTCTCCGACATTATCAAATTAGGAGAGCGAATTGAAGAAGTTATCAAGAATGGTATGGTTACAAATTTTGAAGCTTTGCAAGAGACTAACAAGGCTTTACAGTCCGGTGGTGTGTCTAAGAAGAGAGACGTTGGAGCCGTAATGGTTGCACAACAAGCCAAATCCCCGCCCAAATACCAAGTCTACCCAACACCTCCTTTCACGTATCAGCCAACCCCGAACTTCCAAGCACCCTCACCTTCATACCAAGCTCCATCACCTTCATACCAAGCTCCACCACCCACATACCAACCTCCACCACCCACATATAAACCTACCTCACCTAGATATTCACAACCCGCTCCCGTCTACAACACCTATAATTCCCAGCCACCTCACTATCAATCACCCCCAACCCGTCAAAACTTCCCTAGGCCTCGCCCTAACTTTGATCGCCGCCCTCCAAAGCAATATACCGCCATAGCCGAGCCTATCAACAGTTGTATGAAAAACTCAAAGTTGCTGGTTACATTACACCTATCCCTGCCGCCACCCCTAAGAACCCTTCTCAGTGGGTTAACCCAAACAAATCTTGTGCATACCATTCTGGCATGAAAGGACACACCATCAATGAATGTCGCTCTTTGAAGGATAACATACAATCTTTGATTGACAACAAGATAATCATGGCAAAGGAATCCGCTCCGAACGTCCGCAATAACCCTTTACCAGACCCTAAGGGCGAAAGTATCCATATGATTGAAGTAGATGATGATTGGGATCCCGAAAGGTCAATTGGGTTGATCACAGAAGGCGATGACCCAAAAAAACCTGCAGTCACTCTCAACCCGATCATAGTCCAGATTCAGCCATCTGAGAATGCCGAGGTGAATATGTTTATCCCACTTGAGTTTGAAGCAGCGCCGCCTGCAAAGGCGAAGGCACCAGTAGCAATTGAAGTTGAGTTTGTATCTCCAGCAAACGCACCAGCACCACTCGAGGTTGCAGTCCCGCCACCTCTAACATCAACTCCAGTTGAAGTAAGGATGGCCACGCCGATTCCGGTAGCAATGTCAACCACACCACTTTTCTATTCAAATGTTATCCCTTGGGATTATACAGCCGAGGTAAGAAGGAAAGGTAAAAACATGTCTGAGGAAGCCATCACAGCACAGGGTGTGACAAGAACTGGTAGAGTCTATACCCCTGAACATCTGGCCGAGTCAAGAAAGCAAGCTGCCAACCGCCATCCCCTCATTAAAATAGGTTCTGATGATCTTTGGAGAAAAATACAGGCTAAGGAGTATTCGGTCATCGACCAACTAAACAAGACACCAGCGCAGATATTTATTCTCTCTTTGCTGCAGAATTCTAAGATGCACAGAAATGCTTTACTAAAAGTGTTGAGCGAAGCATACGTGCCGAACAACATCACCAGTGGAGAAATGACCAACATGGTGGGCCAGGTACTGGAAAGTCACAAAATTACTTTTCATGAAGACGAGTTATCACCTGAGGGATTGGGACATAACAAAGCATTACACATCATTGTGCAATGCGAAGATCATTTCATCACAAGGATCTTGATCGATGGAGGTTCCAGTCTTAACATTTGTCCGTTGATAACACTCAAGAAATTGGGTAAAGGTCTACATGAGATAAGAGAGGGAGAAATCAACGTGAAAGCCTTCGACGGTTCCCAAAGGGCTACCATGGGGGAAATCAGTCTATGCCTACAGATGGGACCAACCTGGTGCGAAGTAGATTTCCAGGTAATAAACGTGCCGGCATCCTACAACTTGCTGTTAGGGAAACCCTGGATCCATGTTGTTGGGGTCGTCGCATCGACACTACATCAAGCGGTGAAATTCGAGTGGAACCACCAAGAGGTAATCATCCACGGCGATGGTAGCAACCCTATCTACAGTCGCCAGACTATCCCTGTGATTGATGGAAAGAGAAAACTGGGTGGAGGAACTTATCACCATATTGAGCGAGTCAACGCCATTAACAAGGACCAATTGTGGGATAGTAAAATCGAGAGCATACTAATTTGGAATGGATACGAGCCTGGCAAAGGGCTCAGCAAGAATTTTCAAGGAATCTCCAAACCCATCAAGATTAAGAAACATGGTACCACTTTCGGTCTGGGATATAAGTACACCTGGGAAGAATTCAATAGCTGGTTGCCACCTTGGCGCGGTCCTTATTACCCATTGGAGCAGCCGATATCGCATCTGGAGCAGACCTTCCAGCAAGCTGACGTTATTTATGGGTCAGACGAAGAAGAAGCACTCGCTGCACTGAGGAATTTATTCCTGGAAGATGATGATATGGATTGATGCATTATTCTCGAGGAGGAGAGGAAGGAAGGCCCTTCCGTACAGGCAGTAAGAGAGGGAGCATATCTCAAGAATTGGTCTATCAGGACCACCAGAGCCCGCCGAGCCTCGGGGTATAAAGGCTAAAAAACAAGCATTATTTACTGTTTTATTTACTAAACAATTTTCCCTTTTCTGCGTTTTTCAATTCCCGCAATAAGATCTTCAATGTTCAAAACAAGTTTTTCAATTTTTCTTTACGAATCCGATATTTATTGTTACCGTTTTCTCTCATTACTTTATCTATACAGCATTACTATTACTTTACTTGATGAACCGATGACTGTGATGTGCAATGAGGAAACGCAACAAATGAACATTGATTCAGACGAAGACGATATACCCGACGAAATTGTTAAAGAGGTCGAAAACTTTGAAAATAGACCTAAGTCCAACTTAGATGAGACTGAGGTTGTCAACCTAGGAGATTCATAAAACGTCAAGGAAACACGCATCAGTATCCATTTGTCACCGTCAGAAAAGAAAGAGTATACAGAGTTCCTAAGAGAGTATAAGGACATATTCGCCTGGTCGTACGATGACATGACTGGTTTAAGTACGTCCATTGTGGCTCAAAAATTGCCGACCAATCCAACATGTCCACAGGTAAAGCAGAAGCTCAGAAAGTTCAAACCTAACATGAGTTTGAAAATCAAAGAAGAAGTTACCAAACAGATCAACGCCAGAGTTCTCCGGGTAGTTGAATACCCAACATGGTTAGCCAACATCGTACCTGTGCTGAAGAAAGACGGGAAGGTCAGAGTTTATATCGACTACCGGGATCTCAACCGGTCCAGTCCTAAAGATGACTTCCCCTTGCCAAATATACACATTCTAATTGACAATTGCGCCAACCATGAGCTACAGTCCTTCGTATATTGCTTCGCTGGATATCATCAAATTTGGATGGATGAGGAGGATGCTGAGAAAATGGTGTTCATCACGCCCTGGGGAGTGTACTGTTATAAGATGATGTCGTTCGGTTTAAAGAATGCAGGGGCCACTTACAAGAGGGCCATGACAACCATATTCCACGACATGATTCACAAAGAGATCGAGGTGTATGTGGAGGATGACATTATCAAATCAAAGAAAGTTGTTGATCATATGGAAGATTTAATGAAGTTCTTCAACAGGTTGAGAAAATATAATCTGAAGTTGAACCCCGCAAAGTGTGCATTCGGGGTTCCTGCTGGGAAATTGCTGGGATTCACTATGAGCTGTCGAGGAATAGTATTAGATCCGTCAAAGGTCAAAGCCATTCAAGAGCTACCACCGCCAAAGAACAAGAAAGATGTTATGAGCTTCTTGGGGAGGCTCAATTACATCAGCCGATTCATAGCATAGTCTACAGTCATCTGTGAACCGATCTTCAAAATGTTAAAGAAGGATGCTGCAACTAAGTGGACCAAGGATTGTCAAAAAGCTTTCGACAGAATCAAGGAGTATCTATCAACACCGCCGGTCTTGGTACCACCTGAGCCAGGTAGACCCCTGCTACTCTACCTTGCCGTACGAGATAGAGCTTTCGGTTGCGTTCTGGGGCAACATGACAAAACAGGAAGGAAGGAACAAGCTATTTATTATCTCATCAAGAAGTTCACTCCGTATGAAGCCCGGTATTCTTTGCTGGAACGCACTTGTTTCGCTTTGACTTGTGTTGCTCAGAAGCTGAGGCACTACTTCTGTGCCTATACAACGTATCTCATATCAAGGATGGATCCATTAAAATACATCTTTCAGAAACCCATTCCCACTGGCAAGCTATCCAAGTGGAAGATCATGTTGAGTGAGTTTGACATTATTTATGTGACTCAAAAAGCGATCAAGGGACAAGCATTAGCAGACCATCTTGCTGAGAACCCAGTAGACGGAGAATACGAACCCCTGAAAACGTATTTTCCTGATGAAGAAGTATCATTCATAGGAGAAGACATTGCAGAATCCTACAACGGTTGGAGGATGTTCTTTAATGGCGCAGCAAACTTCAAAGGAGTCGGTATCGGAGCAGTCTTAATATCAGAAATGGGTCAGCATTACCCAGCATCCGCCAAACTCAGGTTTCCTTGCACCAACAACATGGATGAATATGAGGCATGTATCTTAGGGCTCAATATGGCCATTGACATGAACGTCCAGGAGCTGTTAGTGATCGGTGACTCAGATCTATTGGTACATCAAGTACAAGGAGAATGGGCAACCAAAAATTCCAAGATACTACCCTATCTACATCATGTTCAAGAGCTGAGAAAGAGGTTCACAAAGATAGAGTTTCGGCATGTCCCCAGTACCCAGAATGAGTTCGCCGATGCTCTGGCTACCTTGTCATCTATGATTCAGCATCCAGACAAAACTTTCATTGACCCCATTCCAGTAAAAATTCGCAGTCAGCCGGCCTGTTGTGGCCATGTCGAAGAAGAAGCATGTGGAAATCCTTGGTTTCATGACATCAAGGGATATTTGGAAAAAGGAGAATACCCAGAGCTTGCAAACGCCACCCAGAAGCGCACACTTCGGAGATTGTGTAACAATTGCTTTCACAACGGAAGAATCATGTATAGGAGGACTCCTGATTTGGGGTTATTAAGGTGCATCGACGCAAAGGAAGCATCAAAACTATTGGAAGATATTCATGATGGGACATGCGGTCCACATATGAACGGGTTTGTATTAGCAAAGAAGATACTCCGAGCGGGTTACTTCTGGATGACCATGGAAATAGACTGCATCCAGTACGTCCGAAAATGCCACCGCTGTCAGATACATGGGGATATGATAAAGGTACCTCCGAGTGAGCTTCACGCAACAAGTTCACCATGGCCGTTCGCCGCCTGGGGCATGTATGTAATTGGACCAATCGAGCATGCCACCTCCAATGGACACAGGTTTATTCTGGTCTCCATTGATTACTTTACTAAATGGGTCGAAGCGGCCTCCTACTAAGTAATCACCAAGAAAGGCGTGGCCGAATTTGTCCGCAACCGCATCGTTTGTCGGTTCGGAGTTCCAGAGTCAATCATCACCAACAATGGTTCTAATCTCAACAGTGACGTGACGAAAGCCATGTGTGAAACATTCAAGATCAAACACAAGAACTCCACAGCTTACAGATCTCAGATGAATGGAGATGTAGAAGCCGCTAACAAGAATATCAAGAAGATATTAAGGAAGATGATATAAAGGCACAAGCAATGGCATAAGAAGTTATCATTCACCTTACTGGTATATCGGACCACGGTCCGCACATCTACCGGGGCAACCCCCTACATGCTGGCTTACGGTAAAGAGGATGTTATTCCTACTGAAGTCGGAATTCCATCTCTGAGAATTATACAAGAGGCTGAGCTCAGCGACGCAGAATGGGTAAAGAGCCGTTATGAGCAATTATCCCTCATAGACGGGAGGAGAATGAATGCAGTTTGTCATGGTCAGCTATATCAGAACAGAATGACCAGAGCCTTCAATAAGAAAGTCAAGTCAAGACGATTCATACCAGGGCAGCTGGTGTTAAAGAAAATCTTTCCATATTAAGACGAAGCCAAAGGGAAATTTTCTCCCAACTGGCAAGGCCCGTACATGGTTCACAGAGTACTGACAGGAGGAGCACTCATACTTGCAGAAATGGACGAAGAAGTCTAGCCAAAACCAATCAATTTAGATGCAGTCAAACGCTACTATGTGTAACTCTTTATGCTTTTTTCAACAATGTAAATTGAACTACGCCTGACCTGATTCCCGTTTAAGAGGGGATACGTAGGCAGCCTTATGGGTTCGGTCACAAGTCAATAAAAATTCATTTTTTCCCATAATTGGAAACTGGGGGAGAATTTTGAGGAGGACCCTCAAAATTCTAAAACAGGTTCAGCCGATCGTCGAGCAAGCAGAAGTTAGGAGTAGTCACCTATCAAATTGGGGCAGAATTTTGAGGAGGACCCTCAAAATTCTGTAGCAAAAGGTTGCAATGCCTCGAACCGCGTCACGATCACCGGTTCATCTAAAACTATTTTAGATTATATACTTATATTATATCTTTACAAAATCATGCATATCTATTTTTGAAACAGCTTGTTTAGCAAACGCTACCCCCAACAGTACAGACAGTATCATCTGCGAGCAGACAAGTCAAGCAAAGCCGGCAGGGATACGAACTAACCTTTCCCCTTACAGAAGTCACGATTTTCCTTTGGATGTAGGCACAAAGATCGCAAAGGCCCCAAAGCATATTACCTTCCCGAGGAACACACATTGCTCAGAGACCCACTTCTCAAGCTCGTTGCACGCGCCGACATTTATTATCATCACAAACGGCACTTCACTTATCGCAGTACTCACAACAATCATATCGCCACGATTTATCACCTGCTAAGAATTCCTATCTGCATTTTATCTTCTACATAAGGCTACCTTTCTGCCTTTCAAGACTAAGCGATGTCTCCATCTGCATTGCATAAGGCTACCTTTCTGCCTTCCGAGACTAAACGTTGTCTCCATCTGCATCTGCATTGCATAAGGCTACCTTTTTGCCTTCCGAGGTTAAACGCTACCTCCATCTGCATTTTATTCCTTGCATAAGGCTACCATTCTGCCTTCCGAGGTTAAATGCTACCTCCATCTGCATTTATCTCTTGCATAAGGCTACCTTTTTTCCTTCCGAGGTTAAAAACTTCCTCCATCTGCATTTTGCATTACATAAGGCTACCTTTCTGCCTTCCGAGGTTAAACGCTACTTCCATCCGTATTTACATTGCATAAGGCTACCATTCTGCCTTCCGAGGTTAAACGCTACCTCCATCTGCATTTTGCATTGCATAAGGCTACCATTCTGCCTTCTGAGATTAAACGTTGTCTCCATCTGCATTTATCTCTTGCATAAGGCTACCATTCTGCCTTCCGAGGCTAAACGCTGCCTCCCATTTACTTTTCAAAGCAACCACTGTCTCGATCATTATCTACTTCGTTTCCTTTTGGGCTAAGCTCCGCCCTTTTTAATTCGCAAGACTAAGCTTTGTCTTGTTAGCATCATACTATTGCATTTTTCATGGGCTGAAATATCGCCAACCTATCCAAAGGCGTCATCGTTCGAAGGCACCATCTTCATGGCCCGAGAACATCATTTCATGGCCCGAGAATCTCTTTTATCAGTTTGCATATCATTATTCAAAGGCATCATGGTTCGAAGGCACCATCCTCATGGTCCAAGAACATCATTTCATAGCCTGCGAATTCTGCATCAAGCGATTCATGGCCCAGGACATCATGGTCTAAGGACATCATCCTCAACCGTTCAAAGACGGCATTCCTAGTCCAATGGGAATCTGCATCATGTTTAAATTACGCACAATCTATGCTTGTTATTCGTTTCCATGAAAGCGGACAGCTCTAATTCTCCTAACTACCCCATAAACCATTTTTGCTTACCTTGTTTTGCACCTTGTGTCCGTCCTCATAAAACGTCACCGGTATACTTCAATGGTGACTCCTGAACTACATACGGACTGATTCCTGTAAAACAAGGGATATGTAGGCAGCTCAGAAGCCAGGGTGCGACCTGAATCTTTCACATCATTTCCGCTCGGTCAAAATTGGCCATCATATCTTTACCCGACAACTCTTTCATCCTTTCCAGGTAAAGAGGGGCAGTTGTTGATACCCAATTGTTCCTCAAATCATTTTCAAACTTGAATATAAACCTTCAAAATCACTCTCTACAGTAATTGATATTTTTCATAATTTCCTGTATTTTTATCAAATTCTTTTCTTGTTCATTTAATATTTTATGTTCCTTAATTATTCATAATTATGCATAAATGATGTTATAAACAATTTCAAATCATTTTCATACTCACTATTTTATTTATATCCTATTTAATTCCATTAGGATTTAGTTATTTCACAAATTAGCCAATATTGGCACTATTTAGCTAATTTCAGCAATTTTGCAATAATAGCCCAAATATACATTTATACCTCTTAAAAAGCAACAACTGGTCATTTCTATATTTTTTTTATAGTAGTTAATTATCTTAATTTCATTTATTTGACTTTAATTTCGTTTTACACAATTATCAGCTATTTAATTAATTAATTATCTTATTCAAATTGGGTATTTAACATTTAGCCTATTTTATTTAAATTCTAGCCAACCTTTAACCCAACCCCACCTGACCCAAAACCCACTCTCTAACCCAGCCCAACTAAATATCCTACCCGGCCCAACCCCCAAATCAATCTGAGCCATTGATCAAATTAGATCAACGGCCCAGATTCCTATTTCCTTAATTAATTACCAACCAAACCCCCCACTGACCCCTCATTTTCTATCTCTCATTCTCTCTCTATCTCTCTCTGTTACTCTCTAGATCTCTTTAGAAGCTTCCCTTGGCTTCTCTACTCCGATGGGGTCTGTTCACCTTCTCCGGCCAGTTCTCTCACCGGAAACCATGGTTCTTCCCCATCTCATGGCTATCTACCTACCTTGCACCGGTCCAGTGATACTCTAGGGCCCTCAGGCAAACTTGGAGCAGTCCAACTCATCTTCAATGGTCCCATGCCACTTTCCGGCCTCCCCGGCCGTTTGAGTAAGGATTACAACCTTTTCCGGCTTAAGCCGGGGCTGTCTTTGAGGTTTTTCCTACTTCTCTGGGTTCCACGAAACCCTAACCCACTGTCTTTCGATTTATTCTAGATCTACTTTACATCTACAATGTTACGAAGCTTCTTTCTATGTATTTCTCTGAAAAAACCTCATCTTTAAACGATCTTTCAATTTTAAAATCTAGGGTTTCACAAACCCCTTTTTAAAAACGGTTCTTCTTCTGATTCTTAGTGATTTTTACTGTGCTTGAACGATTCTTTTATGCTTTTCTTGTTGTCTGAGTTATTATGCTAAAAGCCCTAACTTTCTTGGCTATCTTTTATTACATGTTCATGTGTGTTCATTTCTTATGAAATTGTCCGTGTATTCTTTGTGATTCTCACTTTAATTTGTTGCTAGGGTTTTCAATCTTCTACTGTTCTCTAAATCTTTGCTTAGGGTTTCTCTGATTTTGTCCAATATGTTGTTATTTATCGTTTAATTGGCCTGAATATTCGTTCTATCGATTGTTTACATGATAATCTACACTCATTTAATGTATCCTCCTTAAAACTGTGATATTTTCCTTAAGACTATGATTCTGGGTACTTTTCCTTAGAACTCCTTACTGATTTTGCATATTTGTATGACATTTGCCTTATTTGATAACAGATTCCTTGTGATTTCAAGGGATCTCTTACTGATTTTTAGAATTATTTCCTACCTTATGTTATGTATAATTATGTTGTCAATTAATTATATACTTTCCTTAATTAATATATTATGTACCTAGCCTTAATCACATGCCTTGTCCTTTACTACTCTTTGTACGATTAAAATCAGTCTTTCAATTAGCTCTCTTTCCTTATTTACCACTGTGGTATCCGTTTGAACTGTGACTCCATAATTGTGGGGAGTAATTGTCTTAATTGGATCCTAATTGTGTTTATTTCTATAATTATATACACTTTACTTGATTCCTTTCCTTAGATTGCCACTACTTATTACCGTTGTGATTCCTTAACTAAAGGAAGTCTGTCTACCTAATTGATTTCAATTGATGTTTATTTCTATAATTGTTGCTGAACTATTATTTTACATTATTCCTCTGCCTGCTTTTCAAAAACTATATATGCTCTATTCATTCATTAGCAAACATACTAGCACATACACGAACAACATTAATTGCTCTGAACTCTCTCTTACTTTCCTACGCATTCTCACTTCCTTCTCTTATTGATTACTTGCTACTCAGTTTAATGAAAGCCAAAACTGAGTAACTTATTGCTGCTCTATTTCTCTGCACACTACTTTCTATTGCTCTACTTTTCTACACACTACTGTCCTATTCTCGCTCTTGACTGGTATGTTTCTAGTTTAAGTTTATAGCATCAAACAATATGTTTCTATTTGTATTAAGATTCCTATTATTTCTCTTATGCTTCTACTTGTGGTTCTGCTGCTTGCCTCCCAATTAGCATGTTTACTTTGTCTATGTAATCCCTCTTTCCCTCTATGTTTAGCATACCTACTTGTCTATGTGATCTCTCTTCCCTTTCAGTACTTTTCCTATATGTTTCATTATGAATCTGCCTTATCCCCTGATTTATGACACTATAAGCATTTCATGATATCTAGTTGCATATAATCCTGAACCTTTCCCTTGGACTTAATATTAACTTTGTTTAGTATCCCTCAATCCAATGCTATTAAAACTTTGGCATGAACATTTGTGATAGGCTATTGCTATAACTATTTGAGTCTTGTGAGACTTCTCTGATGGATGCAACTATACTCTCACTACCTGTCCCCAAATCCCCTTTCCCTGTTTGTGTTTTCTTCCTGCACTATGTATCTTTTTCTGAGTGGATGATTTGTCCTGTTTCTTTTCCTCTTCAAACTGATTTTTTATAAAAGCAAAATTATGTGTTGTTCTCTAAAGTTGTCTTTCAAAACCATTTCAGCAAACCTTTTTCAAACTCAACTCTTTTAAAACTATAAGCACATCTCACTACTCTTAGTCTCTAAGTTTAGCCCTCTTCGTGTGAGCACTGCCTTGGGGACCATTTGAGTACCCATTGAACTCTGACACACAAGGCTGGCATTCCACACTTCACTTACTCATTCCTGGCTAGGGTACTTGGGTGTGAGCACTGCCTGGGATCCTCTGAGGTCCTTAGGAACTCTGACACACCTGGGTTACAAAAGGTCATGGCATATGGCATGTTTGGATCTGGATACTTGGGCCTACTGTTAGGCTCCCTATAGTGTAACTTCTTAATTTTCCTACTTACTTATGTAATTTATGCAATGCTGGTCTGTAATAATTAAATGTAAAAACGACTCTAGGGTTGAATAGTGAAATGGGTGGGGTTATGCATGCTTAGTATAATAACTGGTAGAAACCATGCTATAGGATTTATTTTATATATGTGTGCAATAGTCACCATGCTTAGGAGTACCTACCATGCATGCATTAGAGAACATGTTTTAGGTCTATTTATTTCAGCTTCTCCGCCATACTCATGTCCACTTAGAAATCATGTTGCACAACAATAAAAGGCTGTTATAATGTTGCTGCTTCAGCATCTTTGCAAATGCATCACTTAGAAATCCTTCTCATGGTTAAATACCTATAAAAACGGTTGTTATAATGTTGTTGCATCTCCATCTTCACAATTGCTACATCTTGAAATCCTGTTCTAGGTTAAATAATAATATTAACGGTCAACACTTGCATTAGAGATCATGTTACCTTAGGATTTCATTCTCAGCATGTTCATGTTACCTATTGTCAAAATCCTGTGTTAAATATACTGCCATGAACGCCTAGAAAATAATGTACTAGGATTCAGCAACTTAACAAAATTATGCCTCTGTGCGTCCTGTTAATAAGTAAATATCGCTAAAATAGATTTCGATTGCTAAAAAACGTTTTCTGCATTTAGAAAAGCATGCATAGGTTTGCATCATCCTACACCCTGTCTGCATTTAGATATCATGTTTTAGGACTTGCAGTCATGCTCGTTTAAATACTCACTTCTTCATTACGGCTAAGTTCAAAACAGAATCATCCCGTCTATTTACTATTTTCTAAAACTAAAACAGTGACTGGAGAATTTTTAATACGCCTAGGCAAACCTTAGGCATTAACATTTGTAAAAAAAACTGGAAACTATTCCTCTTTCTTGTGCATTGTTTTGCTAATTACAGATAAGAAGTCTAAAACTGGTAAAAGAATACTTCTTCTGAAACTCAGTAATCAGGTTGTCTTGCTGTAGTATTCTCACCTAGACATCCTGCCTTAGGTTCTAAAATTCAAGACCTCATTTTTGTTTGAGTCGTGCTAATTATGTGTATTAACTTGTGGAGGAATTTATGAGCCTCATATCTGCCTCTATGTGTTCCCTAAATTTGCAGTCCTAACTGTTTTATTTGTCATTTAGAATTTTGTCCTTTAAACGTAGGGGTTCAGCCTAGTACCTATGCTGTAGGAATAGTAGTCCTAACTTCCTCCAGGACTGATAGGATGGGACGGGTAAGAGCACGCAATAAGCTTTGTGACCAACACACGCTCCAAATACCTTCACGGGGTGGGAAAGGGTAGAATATGGATATGATGACCGGTGCACTAATACCACGTGTAGCTCTGCCTATCGGGTATTTCATTGATGTGATCCGTATTGCTTTAAACCTAGTACATTGTATTTTGATCTCTTTCAACTTTTAATAAAAACTCCAATACTTGTTTGAAATCCCCTCTTATGTGAGCCTTGCTCGTTATTTGTTTATTGTCCGAATTCACGAAACCATTTGGCTGAAACCCACAGTTGTGGATCCTAAGGGGTGCCTAATACCTTCCCCTTGGGATAACTTCAAGCCCTTACCCAATCTCTAGTAATGCAAACTAGTATCATGAGTTAACTACTCTAGGTGCCCTAACGCACCATAAAAATCGTTAGGTGGCGACTCTTCCTTTTAACCCTTTTTAACCTTCAAAAGGATTTAACCAAAAATGTCATAAACCCGATCTCTCCGTCTTAAGGGGGAAAAAAGGGGGCGCGACAGGCCCGGGGTCAATTTTTAACTTTTTGAGAAGAAGGCTAGAAAACCTATAATTAAGCATTGGGATTGAATTATTTAGCGTTTATTGATGTTATTAAGTTAATTATGTTTAGATACAAGTGAATTGGATTCAAGTTCAAAAGGGAAAGCGGTAATCGACGCTTGAGTTGGTCGTGGAATTTGAGGTAAGTGTTTGGCCTAACTTTAGCTTGAGGGAATAGGTGTTGTGTCCTATTTGCTATGTGTTAGTATCATGTTCATCGTATAGGTGAGGTGGCAAGTACCTATACGTTGGTGTCAAGCATGCCCGTGAGTCGGATATTATGAATTATGTGGTTTTTCATTGATATTTATGTTATTATAGCTTAAGTTTCACTTTGTGGTTATTCATTTTGGTGGAGTTCTTGGTATTGAATATTGTTGAGTATTGGTTTCGGTTGAGAAATTCTATGTGAAGATATGTACTTGACTGAGATTGGTTATAGTTGTGTCCCTTGTCGGGATGGTGATAATTCTACTGTTGTTCCCTTGTCGGGATGTTATGATTTATTATTGTGGTTTATATTGTTGATTTTTCCTTGCCGGACATTCTGTCATTGATATTGTTTGGGTGAGGAAGAGTATAAAGCACGAAGGGTGATGCCGTTTATTGATTATTGTGAGGATGAGAGTGTAAAAGCACGAAGGGTGATGTCGTGCCATATTATGATATTAAAAGCACGAAGGGTGATGCCGTGCCATTTCTATTGATTTATTGTGAGGATGAGGGTAAAACCACGAAGGGTGATGCCGTGAATTTGAATTTACTATTTGGTGAGGATGAGAGTAAAAGCACGAAGGGTGATGTCGTGCACTGTTTTCTCTGTGATGTTATTTCCTGTTGTTCAAGTTGATAATGAATTGTTGTCTTATTTCGTGATTTCCATTATTTGATATTTCTTTCCCCCAGCATGTCCCCCTTTTCTTTGTACTTAGTTGTTTACTTCCTGTTATTATTGTTTCCTCCGAACATTATTAAATTGCACAGGTTGTCTTGGTTGTCATGTCCTAGCCTCGTCACTACTTCGCCGAGGTTAGGCTCGACACTTACTCAGTACATGGGGTCGGTTGTACTGATGCTACACTCTGCAGATTTTGTTGTGTAGATCCCAGTACAGGACCCTACGGACCTTAGAGCGAGGAGGTTGCCTTCAGTCCACGTGGAGACACTGAGGTAGACTTGTTGGCGTTCACATGCCTTGGCGACCCCTCCTACTTCTTTGTATTTTGTTCTAGTTATTTCAGAAATAGATGTACTTATTTCATTCAGACCATTATATGTATTATTCATAGACAGTCCGTGAGTTTGTGACACAAAAAATTCTGGGGTTGGTATTGCGGAGTTCATACGACATTTAATTAAGTTATCAAATTCTGCTTCATCTTGGTACTTTCATTATGGTGGTTCTGTATTGTACATGTTATCAAATGTTAATAAAGGAATAATGTAAATTGAATATTCAGGTTGGCTTGCCTATCGGGTTCAACGTTAGGTGCCATCACGGTCCCGACGGTGGAAAATTCGGGTCGTGACAAGTTTGTATCAGAGCACTAGGTTGCTTAGGTCTCACAATTCACGGACAAGCTTAGTAGAGTCTGAGGGATCGGTACGGAGATGTCTGTACTTGTCCCTCAGTGAATGCAGAGTTTAGGAATAACTTCACATCTATTCTCCTCTGTCGTGCAATTTGAATTCTAAATGCTAACTGAATTTCTATTATATTCTCTCGCAGATGGCGAGAACACGTGCTTCTTCATCTACCGATCAGCAGCCCGATCCTCCAGTTACAGCTCCTACGAGGGGCCGAGGACGAGGCCAAGGTCGTATTAGAGGCCGAGGCAGGGGCAGAGCTCATCCCAGAGCAGCAACCCCAGTGGAGGAGCCTCAGATAGAGTTTGCCGATGAGGTTCCTGCTCAGAAAGTTCCGGTGGGACCAGCTCAGGTTCCCGAGGGGTTCATTGCCAACCCGGTACTCCAGGATGCTCTGGTCTGTCTTGTGGGCCTCATGGAGAGCGTGGCTCAGGCAGGTTTACTTTCTAAAGCACCAGCCGTCTCTTAGGCTGGGGGAGGAGCCCAGACACCCACTACCCGCACTCCGGAGCAGCTGGTTTCTCAGTTCCAGACTCCAACACCTCAGACAGTTGGGGTAGTTCAGCCAGGTATTATGGCTCAGGCCGTTGATGGGGCAGCCATGTCAGCTGATGCTTTACTAGATTGGACTTGTTCACCAAGTTGTTCCCTACTACCTTTAGAGGTGCACCTTCAGAGGATCCCCAGGATTACTTAGACAGTTACTATGAGGTTCTTCGGAACATGGGGATCGTGGAGACCAATGGGCTCGATTTTTCTACGTTCTGCCTTTCAGGTCCCGCCAACACTTGGTGGAGGGATTACTGTTTGACCAGGCCAGCTGGATCACCACCTTTGTCTTGGGCTCAGTTCTCCGATTTTTTCCTGGAGAAGTTTCTTCCTATTACCCAGAAAGAGGATTTCCGGAGGCAGTTTGAGTGTCTCCAGTAGGGTTATATGACAGTTACACAGTATGAGACCAGGTTCATCACTTTGGCCCGACATGCTATCATGATACTTCCCACCGACCGAGAGAGGGTGAGGAGGTTTATTGAGGGGATAGCTCAGTCGATTAGACTACAGATGGCCAGAGAGACAAGTAGTGACATTTCCTTTCAGGATGTGTCCAATGTGGCCCGGCGAGTCGAGATGGTTTTATCGCAGGGCAGTGGTCAGGGGTCTGACAAGAGGCCTCGTCATTTTGGCCGGTTCAGTGGTGCCTCATCTAGAGGCAGGGATTCTTTTGGTAGAGGCCATCCTGCTAGACCATTCCAGTCAGCAATTCAGGTTTCTCATAGTGCTCCAGGCATTCGTGATTCCCACATGCCATATTCTGATTAGTTAGCCTACAATGCACCACTAGCTCCTATCAGTGCACCGCCGCTCCAGAGTTTTCAGAGTGGTTACTCAGGTCGACAGGGACAGTTTCAGGGCCAGCAGTCTCAGCATCCGAGATCTTGTTATACATGTGGTGGCTCAGGGAACATTGCCAGATTTTTCCCCCGAGCCTCGAGTGGTTCTCATCACTAGGGTTCTCGTGCTATGATTCCCGCACCAGGTGCTCCACCACCCTCTCAGCCAGCTAGGGGTGGTGATGTTTTAGACGTCAATACCACACAAGAATATAGGTTAAATATGTGGTACCCAATTTTTTGAGTGCTGTCTCACAAGAAGAACCTGGTTCTTCTTTGTGTTCCAACTTCTACTGGTGCGGAATAATAAAAGAAGTAAATTAAAAACACATATATTTTTACGTGGAAAACACCTGGCTCAAAAAGTGAAAAAACCACGACCTACTCCTAAGTAGGATTTGCTCAAACTCTTCACTAAAAACTCTGAGCCAAATGGACTTACAAAATAAACTCTTTTGTAATCCTAGGAATAACTCTAATCTCTTCGTATCAACTAGCCTCCAGCTAATTTCTACAAGCTTCAAGTTAACTCTAACTTGAACAATGTGTACCTATTACAATTGCTTCTATGAAAGCTAAAAACATACAATATTAAAACTCCTACTACAATCAACTAGACTCAATACACAAACGATGGAACTGGTTCTTCTAGCTAATATGTAGCCTTTGTATCGCACAATAATTATGCTCGCAAAATCTCTGAGAATTTTGCTTTCAGATCTTGATTCACTTCTGTACTTGTGCGTTCAGAATTTCAGCAGGAATACTTCAAGTATTTATAGAGTCAGTAGTTGAGTTTGTCGTTCAATTCTAGTACAACTCTAACTGGGTGAAAGAGTTCGAATTAAACTTAACTTCCTTCCTTTGTTACTATCCTTGATGAATTCAACTTCTATCCTCTTTATTAGTTTGCAACCTTTTCGCATTAGGAGACAATTTTTTGGTTCATTGATACTTCACAATCACATTTATCTCCTATGCATATACAGTTTATGTGCCAGCCATTCAGTTCAAGTATGTGTGCTCTGATGGACCTGGTTCAACTGGTCAGACATTTGTCAATCTTCAAAACTATGCAGTGACTTGGGTCAACAAATTTCCCCTTTTTGATGATGACAAACTTTGTGCTTAATCTTTTATACACTTCAAACACTTTGTACGATTTTAAGCATTAATCATAGAGAAACCAGGGTCGTTTAGGTTATAAATATCACTTTAAAAAAATTTGAAAAGTCAGCACATATCTTCCCCCCTTTGGCATCATCGAAAAGGTGCAAAATGATACACTTACCATATTTATTAATTATTACTCATGGCCATTTGAGGCAACTGCAGGTGCAAAACTTGATTAATCAACACAAGAAACCAATAAATGTAAGCTAAATAAGAAATTGGGACAAGTCAATAACTAAACAGCAAAATTCATTGATTAGAAACGAACATCAAACACCAGACAATTTAAACAAAAACAGCCAAAAACCATGAGCAAAACAGAGTTAGAAAAAAACAAAAACAAGAACAGAATCCCGAACTGGGTCATAGATGGGGTAATTTGGTAGCTCTAGACAGCCTAAGGATGGGAAAGTGCAGAGAAGGTTTTGGTCTTGGTTTGTAGAAGAGAAAGCATCTGCTTTTCCTTCTCTTTTGCTAGTTCGGCCCTAAGAGCATCCCGCTTAGCTTCAACCTCGATCACACGAGATTTCAAACGAAGGATCTCCATATCCTTGATCTCGCTTTCCTGCACCAGAGTTCTTACTTTGTTGTTGACTGGCTTCTTCCTAGATTAACCAGGTTCATCTGCAGGAATATTAACAATGTAATCACATGTCAGCAAAGTTTCCTTCCCAAAATAATCCTTGGCAGTCGCCATTTCAGCCTTCTTCGCATGAACCCCAAAATGTGCAAGCACAGCTGTCAGAATGAATCCATATGGGATTGCATGTGCTTTGGTTCCATTCACAACTCTGTCTAAGAGTTGGATGATGAAATATGGCCAATTGATTTGCTTTCCCCTGTACAGACACTCCATCAGAGTCAGATCCATATAGTTGGCTATGTGCCTTCTTTCTTGTCTGGGCAGCAGGAATTTGATGACAAACTCGAAGAAAAACTTGTGCTCTGGCTTCATTTCACTTTTGTATACTGGCATGGGTTCAATCTCACTTTCATTGTCACTGAATAATCTGGTGATGTTGATTGCTGAGGCCATCCCATCTAGACAAGGCCATCTCTGCCTTGTGTAGTCCTCATAGCCCTCAGCTGGTATGTTTAGAATTTCACCCAGCTCTTTAGCATCAAAGGAAACTTGAACTCCTTTGACCATAGAGGTAACTCTGCCGTCTTTGACTATGGCATTTCCCATGAATTCCACCAATTCAGCCCTTTCCAGCCTGCCTTCCATGCGAAGGACCATGTCCTTCCATCCCTGCACGTCCAAAGTGTCCTGTAGGTATCTCATTCCAGGCTCTTCTAGATCTTTGAACAACTTGCCCTTCAAGATTGTTCGCTTGCTAAACATTATGATTCTGCCAGTCTCCACATCATCTTCCTTCTCCTCTTCTCCACTCTAGTCTGCATTATCATCTTTTTCCACAACCTTCTTTGAAGAAGCCTTAGACTTTTTGGGTTTTGGTGTCCCAACCACAACTGGAGCAAGTTTCTCCTCTTGTTCGACCAGGTCCAACGTCTCCTCTCCAATAACAAAAGCCTCAACAGGCTCTCCAATCTTAGCTTTACCCTTTGCCGCCTTCTTTTTCCTGCTCTCTTGCAGAGCCTTCTCCAACCTTTCTTCTTCTTCTCTCACAGTATTACGAGTAGCACGCACCTTAGGGACAAGAGCATCAGCATAAACAGTAGCTTTCCTCTTCTTTGGAGGAACTGGGGTAGATGCTTTCTTGGACTTCTGAGTCCTCCTTTTCTTGGGGTTATAGGACTCCCCCAGTTTCTTTAGCCTTTCAGCCAATGTCTTGTCCCTAGATGAAACAGGTTCAACTGCTCCTTTCTGCAAGCTTTCTAAAGATGTCGCTGCTTCCTCAGCTACACTTCCCCCTAAATCTGTGACATCTTCTCCAACCTTCTCAAGAATGGCACCACAGATAGCCAATGTAGTACCATCCTCCCCAAATCCCCTTACAGAAGTTTCTTCACCCTCTCTCTCAAGAGTTTTACCTTTTCCTAATTTTCTACGCCTATCAGGCACTTCAACATTAATAACGGACCCCACCAACACCAACCTGTTCTCAGTAGTAGCCGGTTCAGAACTAACCGCAATATTACCTTGTTTAGAATTTGATGAACCAGGTGCTTCATCCTCGTTGGCTGATTTAAAAGAATCACTTGATGATTCAGAGTCATTATCCTTTTCAGCCTGCAGAAATTCCTCCAAGAATCTTGCACGGGACCTAGAAGCCACTGATTTTCTGGCAAACCTTTACACGATGACCACGGGGGGCTGGGTTAGGGTTAGGTGTGGGTTCAGGAATAGGAGGGTTTTCAGGGATTGAGGTTCTTTCTGGTGATTGATAACTGTATACAGATGGAGAATTTGAATCTTATTCGTAAAGCCCTCCATCATAATCACGATTCGGCGATGAAGTAGAAGAAGAAGCAGGTGGTGGTGAAGACATGATTATCACGTTGTTAGGAAAAAAAGAAAATTTGTCAGATTTCGTTTAGAGAAGAGTGAGATGAACTTGGTTCGACGGTTACTTTATGAAGAAAAGAGTAATGATGACCCTTTTATAAGATGTGGCTAGGGAGCTTACAACAGGCAGAGTACTTACTCAAGTGGGAGTCTAATCGTCATAGGACTGACATTGATTAGACATTTTATTTCCCCCTAAAACTAAGCTAATTAAGTAGAGACGGGACTTCTTGAAACTGGTTCAATTTTGGGTAAGTACAAAGTATTTGAAAATGAACCAAATATAGATAGAGTCCTGCTCATGTATGACTGTAATTGATTTAATAAACGTATGGATATGAGTACGTACCTTGACAGTCAGATGAACCAGCATGGGTGAACCAGGTTCATCTGGTTAAGATCTTTAATTTGCCTCAATTTACAAAGATAGAGAAACATCATTAGCACCAAGGGAATCATATTAATGCATGGCAAGAGAGTATGGCAAAAAAGACATGATACTGAGCAATGATTAGTCTGGTTAAGTACCTAAGTTAAGTTTTCTAGCCAAAAAAATTATTTTTTTCATTTTTCAATATTTTTTTTTTCATTTTTGTTTTTCCAATTAGGTGATCTTAATCATCCCTAATTCAAGCTTGTTTCTCTCAAAATGCTCCCTACTCAGTGATTTAGTAAAGATATCTGCAATTTGTTGATCAGTAGCACAAAATTCAATTAAGATCATTCCTTTTTCATAGTTATCCCTCAGGAAATAGTGTCTAACATCTATGTGCTTAGTTCTCTTATGATGAACTGGGTTCTTCGTCATACTAATGGCACTAGTGTTATCACAAAAAATAGGAATGCATCCCACATCTATACCAAAGTCCATGAGTTGTTGCTTAATCCACAACAACTAAGCACAGCAAAAGGCTGCAGCCACATATTCAGCCTCAGCAGTAGACAAAGCTACTGAATTATGTTTCTTGGTGGCCCAAGACACAAGGCAGGAGCCCAAGA
>ML245456.1:0-25027 GCA_005239495.1 Nicotiana undulata
TACTTTATTCCCAATTTCCACTAGTGCTTGTCAAACTCTTTTGCACTAAAAGCTTTAGTGAATAGGTCTGAAGCATTTTCTTTTCCATTTACCTTTTGAATCTCAACGTCTCCACCTTTAATGATATCTTTTATCAAGTGATACCTTTGCAGAACGTGTTTGGATTTCTTGGTGTGATCTTGGTTCTTTTGCTTGAGCAATGGCTCCAGTATTGTCACACAACAGTGGAACCACACCTTCTATTGAAGAAACCACACCAAGTTCAGTTAAGAACTTTTTCATNGGTTCCTTAGCAGCTTCACTAGCTGTTATATATTCTGCTTCAATCACTGAATCAGCTACTGTAGCTTGTTCGGAACTTTTCCAATTCACTGCACCACCATTTAAGGTGAATACATAACCAGAAATAGATTTGCTATCATCTCTATCTGAAGAGAAACTTGCATCAGTATAACATTTAAGTTTCAACTCAGAATCTCCATATATGAGGAATTGGTTTTTAGTCCTTCTTAAGTACTTAAGAATGGTTTTCACCACATTCCAATGTTCCTCACCAGGATTTTCCTGATATCGGCTAGTCACTCCAAGTGCATAAGCCACATCAGGACGTGTACATGTCTTGGTATACATGATAGCTCCCACTGCACTAGCGTACGCGATCCTACTCATGCGTTCTCTCTCTTCAGGTGTTTTAGGACAATCCTCCTTACTGTGAGTAATTCCAGTGCCAATTGGTAGATAGCCTTTTTTGGAATTATCCATGTTATACCTCTTTAAGATGGTATCAATGTACAAAGATTGGGAAAGTCCAAGCAGCTTCCTAGATCTATCTCTATAGATCTTTATTTCTAATATATAAGCTGCTTCTCTCAAGTCTTTCATGGAGAACTATTCAGATAGTCAAATCTTGGTACTTTGCAATGCCGGTATGTCATTCCCTATGAGCAATAATTGTGCTCCCACTAACCTTTTTGTACACACAAGGTTCTTCTTCACATCTAACAAAGTTGAACTCTTCAATTGTCTTGTTAAGTGAATATTCCACTATATCCTTTGAAGGTTCAACTAAAGTCCATACTTTATGTTCCTTTATGGATTTCATTTCTAATTTCATGGCTTTTTGCAATTTCTTATAGTCAGAACCTTGTATTATCTCTTCATAGGTCTAAGGGCCATCATCATTATGATCAACCTCATTTGACAAATCATCTTATGCCATTAGATTCAATCTAGTTAGTACATGACATTCTTGTGTAGACCTTCTAAGAGGTACTTGTACAACTTGTTCACCTTGTGTTGGATTTGGTTATTGTTCAATTTGGTTTGGAACTGGTTCATTAACCTGTTCTTGAACTACATTTAGTTCTTGAACTTCAACCGCTGAAGATGGCAACTTCCTTGGCAACTTCAAAACATCTAATAAAGGTTCTTCAACTTGGATCTCATGATTTTTATATTGTGTTTATTCATTAGTTTCATGAACTTCATCAAGTTCTATTTCTACATTATAATTTTCTTCTAAAAGAAATTCCCTTTCCAGAAAGGTTGCTCCTCTGGCTACAAACACTTTATGGTCAGAAGGGTGATAGAAATAATATCAGATTGTTTCCTTGGGATACCCAATGAACCTACACTTATCAGATCTTGAGTCAAGTTTATCATATTGTAGTCTCTTAACATAAGCTGGACAACCCCAAATTTTAATATGTTTAAGGTCAGGCTTACGTCCTTTCCATATCTCATATGGTGTTGTAGAGACTAACTTAGTGGGAACTTTATTAAGTAAGTATGTTGCTGCTTCCAAAGCATATCCCCATAAATTAATTGGAAGATCAGTGAACCCCATCATAGATCTCACCATATCTAATAAAGTTCGATTTCTCCTTTCAGACACACCATTGTGTTGTGGTGTTCCTGGAGGTGTCCACTGTGAGAGAATCCCATTCTCTTTGAGATACCTAGTAAAATCTTCACTAAGATATTCTCCACCTCTATCAGACCTTAGTACTTTGATACTTTTACCAGTCTGTTTCTCAACTTCACTACGGAACCTTTTGAACATTTCAAAAGATTCAGATTTATGTTTCATAAGATACACAAATCCATATCTTGACATATCATCAGTGAAGGTGATGAAGTAAGAATATCCACCTCTAGCTTGAATTTTCATGGGCCCACAAACATCTGTATGAATTAGTCCCAGTAATTCAGAAGCTCTTTCTCCACTTCCAGTAAATGGAGATTTGGTCATTTTTCGTTTGAGACACGATTCACAAGTTGGATATGATTAAAAATTATATTTGTCAAGGTACCCTTCCTTGTACAACTTGTTAATTCTTTTCTCTCCAATATGACCAAGCCTACAATGCCAAAGGTATGTATGATTTACTTGATCATCTCTTTTCCTCTTAAGACTTGAAACATGCATAATCGAATTAGCATTCATATTAGGTAAGACATAAACATTTTGTTGGAGATAGCCATTCACATATAAATTATCACCATAATAAATAGAGCAAATACCATTGCCTATGTTAATGCGAAAACCACGTTTGTCTAACATAGAAGCTGAAATTATTTTCGAAACAAAGTTAGGAGCGTAATAACAATCATCCAACATAAGTACTTTGCCCGTAGACATTATTAAAGAAATTGATCCTACAGCTACGGCCGCAACCATTTCTAACTTGTAGATTAACTTCTCCTTTCTTCAACCTTCTACTTATTTGGAACCCCTGCAACATATTGCAGATGTTATAACCCTTGCCAGTATCTAATACCCACAATGAAGAAATAGTAGTAGTCAAAGAAACTTTGAAAATATTTTTCATTAATGTCTCACCTTGTTTATTGTCCTTTAGAGTTGCAAGATACTCCTTGCAGTTTCTCTTCCAATGCCCTTTCTTCTTACAGTGAAAACATTCAACATCATATACTGATTGCAAGATCAAATATTTAGAAAGCTCTTTACCAAGCTTGTACCCCAACTTCTCATGTTCTTCGGTAAGAACAATCATCTGATTGATAAGGGGTCCAACTATAGAGTTTTCAATGTCCAACTGTATCAACTATCTTCTTAAGATATTCAATGATTGCAGTTGGATCCATATTCTAATGTTTCCTCTGGAGTTCAGAACTCATAGAAGCGAGAATGATGTGTTTAATAGCAAGGCATTCTTCCAAGTGTTTCTTATAAACCCTTGTGCCTTGAACATCATTCTTTGGTGGGATTATCTTTGCAGGCTTATCGATCACATCAATGAGCTTTTCATGTATGAGAACAATTCTCAAATTTCTATACCAGTCATCAAAGTTTGGTCCTACCAACTTATTGGTCTCAAGTATTTCACGCAGTGATATAACAGACATATTGAGAAATCTAAAATATAGAGAAAAAAAGGCAATAATATAAGAACATATTTGCATATATCATAAAGACATGGACTTTTATCTAAATGATATTTCCACTAATTATTTTAAACTATTTACCCTCATTATAGTTTAAGAAATCTTTATTTCTTTTAGTGAAGTAAAGGAATCCTTTAACAATATGTATGAGCCCCTTGGAAGTCAAGTCGTTTCTCACATATATTTTAAAGGTAGGTACTCTTATCAATTGTATCCCCATACAATTTCCTTAAATAGCTCTATGTCAAATAGTCCCCTGGTAGTCAGGTCGATCCTATTGGCATAGTTGAGTTCAACCATCATGATAGCAAAGAACTTATTAAATTTTATACTCCCCAGGTAGTCCAGGCGTATAGTAAAAAATTGAATAATTCTTCCAATCTATGCATCTAATGTAATAAATAATTTTAACATATTCTCGAACTATAAGTCTCCTGGTAGTCAGGCCGCTCCTTATAAACAAGAAATAAGTAGAATTATTTACTTTGATGGATAGCTCTATAACAAAATATCTTATATTTATTATTTAAGAACTCAAATTTTAGTAAGAGAGAATTGTTACTAAACAACTTTAATAACATGAAGATCAAATCTTTTATAGAAGATGAATTTAGTTCAGGTTGTCTACATGCTTAGTCCTAAATTAATTTACATCACATGTAATAAATAATTCAAAATTATGTAACGAACAAGCACGTGACACAAAAACAAAATTCAACATTCTTCTAACATGTTTATCTTATATATCACATTTACCAAATAAAAATAATCATGCTAGAACATTATAATTAATTAAAATCTCATGTACTAATAGCAATTAAAAATAACAATAGAATACAATAACCTATTATAGATACCCGTCGTATCTAATACAAAATTTCAAATTAAAGTTACGAACTATCTCAATAGTTTAACTTATATGAATAAATATTTTATTCAGAACAAAATAATATCAGTCTAATATGCATTCAAACAATTTGAATATTGCACAATACACAAGTATTAAGGTTTGAACTCTTCAAATACAATCTTAAAATATCTCGTAAATAAATTTTAGACACGAGAAACCATGGCTCTGATACCACTGAAGGATTGCATATAGATGTTCATAACACGCAGCGGAAGACAATAACAATCCTAGGCAGAACTTTTCGTGTTTAAAATTTATTTACATGTCAAAGATTGGATCTAAGACGTACCTGGTGAAGAGAGTCTCGTTTCAAATTTCTTCGATAGTGCAAAGACTCTATGCGTATCCACACCGAGACCAACCCTTGCTATCAACTCTTTGATCGATGAAACCCGTGAACAAATTGAACAAAATACTATGCTGAGAATTTTCTCCAAAACTTTCAGCGTAGTAGCAGCAGGACAAGAAGACAATTTTCTCGTCAGCAACGTATCTCTTATTTTGTGATCTTTTCTTTCGCTCAATCCTTTTTTTCCTACGTGAAGCCTTCATGTATATTTATACTGGCATATACCTTAGTTACTAACCTTTTCCAAATAGGGTAGGAAGAGATTAATTAAGGCATTGACTTCACGTGCAAGTCCAATGCCATATGGAGTACAATACTTCCATATAGAGAGGATTATGAATCCCATTCTAAATAGAATTGAGGTGGCAGACGTGTCCTTATGGACTATCCAGTTGATCCAATTCAAAGTTGGATTCAACTTACAATTCTTTTATTAATATTAATATGCATATCATATATATGTATTTACANATCAAACTCTTTTTCACTAAAAGCTTTAGTGAATGGGTCTGAAGCATTTTCTTTTCCATTTACCTTTTGAATCTCAACGTCTCCACGTTTAATGATATCTTTTATCAAGTGATACCTTTGCAGAACGTGTTTGGATTTCTTGGTGTGATCTTGGTTCTTTTGCTTGAGCAATGGCTCCAGTATTGTCACACAACAGTGGAACCACACCTTCTATTGAAGAAACCACACCAAGTTCAGTTAAGAACTTTTTCATCCATACATGTTCCTTAGCAACTTCACTAGCTGCTATATATTCTGCTTCAATCACTGAATCAGCTACTGTAGCTTGTTCGGAACTTTTCCAATTCACTGCACCATTTATCAGGAATTTAGTAGTTTAACAGAGATTATACTTGGAGTCAAGAACTCAAACAAATGAAGTTTTTGAACATAACTTCTTAATATTCTCGTGCCAATTCAAGGATAATAAGCAACTCACATACAAGTAGGAAGACATGCAAAGCACAAAAACGAGCATGCTTGTGTGCCCTAAAACTACCCGACATAACATAACATGCTTGCTCAAAAGGTTTCAACTCAGAATCTCCATAGATGAGGAATTGGTCTTTAGTCCTTCTTAAGTACTTAAGAATGGTCTTCACCACATTCCAATGTTCCTCACCAGGATTTGCCTGATATCGGCTAGTCACTCCAAGTGCATAAGCCACATCAGGACGTGTACATGTCATGGTATACATGATAGATCCCACTGCACTAGCGTACGAGATCCTACTCATGCGTTCTCTCTCTTCAGGTGTTTTAGGACAATCCTCCTTACTGTGAGTAATTCCAGTGCCAATTGGTAGATAGCCTTTTTTGGAATTATCCATGTTATACCTCTTTAAGATGGTATCAATGTACAAAGATTGGGAAAGTCCAAGCAGCTTCCTAGATCTATCTCTATAGATCTTTATTCCTAATATATAAGCTGCTTCTCTCAAGTCTTTCATGGAGAACTATTCAGATAGTCAAATCTTGGTACTTTTCAATGCCGGTATGTCATTCCCTATGAGCAATAATTGTGCTCCCACTAACCTTTTTGTACACACAAGGTTCTTCTTCACATCTAACAAAGTTGAACTCTTCAATTGTCTTGTTAAAGTGAATATTCCACTATATCCTTTGAAAGTTCAACTAAAGTCCATACTTTATGTTCCTTTATGGATTTCATTTCTAATTTCATGGCTTTTTGCAATTTCTTATAGTCAGAACCTTGTATTACCTCTTCATAGGTCTAAGGGCCATCATCATTATGATCAACCTCATTTGACACATCATCTTATGCCATTAGATTCAATCTAGTTGGTACATGACATTCTTGTGTAGACCTTCTAAGAGGTACTTGTACAACTTGTTCACCTTGTGTTGGATTTGGTTATTGTTCAATTTGGTTTGGAACTGATTCATTAACTTGTTCTTGAACTACATTTAGTTCTTGAACTTCAACCGTTGAAGATGGCAACTTCCTTGAACTACATTAAGCTCGAGTGTTCTCTCCAATAGTAAAACAAGTTAGACGATGATTTGAATAGTATTTTACACATCAACCCACCAATTAAAGCCAAACACGTGGCGTTCTGTTCGGTTAATGAGAGTCCGCGAATGTTCTTGATTATTGAGCACGTAGGATAATATAATATAAAGTCCTTTCCCATAAAGGATAAAAGTAAATATTGGCTCTTTCTTTTGTTCTTTAAATACATAAGGCACTTTGAGAGATAAATTAAGGAAGTAGTTTTCAATTAAAGACCCAATCTGTGTAGGTTACCAAGTGGCATAGTCTTGGTTTCAATTTGTGTAGATCCCAATTTACAAGTTCCATTCGGTCTAAGAATCAAATTTTTTGGGGGAAAATAAAAAATGGCCTTATTTACGTCTGATAATTGAAAAATAGTCATAATTTTAAAAGTAATTAAAATTAGTCATTTTTTCATGTAAAGCTAAAATATGAACAAAAACATCATTAAAAATCTGGAAAAATTCTAGCATATTATGCTAATATGCTGGAGTTCGAATTTTTTACATATGACACAGTAACGGATCTATGATTTTAAAGTCATGGGTGCTCGTCGGAAAGAGTTATGAAAGAAGACGGTGAAAGAATTAAGCTATGGGTGCTCACTCAATATTTATCTAATTTTTTTGCTAATTGCCTATGTAAATATACTAAATCCGGGGTAAAGACAGTGGGTGCTTGAGCACCAACATCTCTCCATGTAGACCCGCCATTGATATGAGTCCAACATAATGTGTTGGAATTCCAACATAATATACTGAAAGTTTATATATTGAATATGTGGTTACTTTTATTGACTTTGCCAACACTGACTATTTTCTGATTACCGGCCTGAAAGCTGGCTAGCCCACGCTATTTTCACCAAATTTTGTTGTCAAAATGGCATGACATAGCCATTTTATGGGTAGTTATTAAAAAATATCCAGTTGCAAAGTTATTAAGAAGTAGTCATTATTTAAAGCAAAGATAAAATCGACATAAGTATCCATTTGAAATACATACGAAAGTTCCATCATAATGTGTTGGATTATGAAACCCCTGCGTAAATGATGAAAATTTTCAAATTTTAACGGTGCTTTTGTTCAGAATTTATTTTCACATGAAAAAGTGATGAGTAAAATTTGATTAATTTTGCAGCTGCTGGCGATTTCTGATTTTCCCCCCAATTTTGTTTCACTTTCAATTTAGGCCCAGATGAATATCTTTGTAATAAAATATTTAATTTGGTTACGTCGTTATACCTCATTGCCTAAAATTGTGTTAAATGTGTTTTTTATCAAATAAAATTTAATGTCGATTACTCGCACCGTTGTTCACTTCCGCTGACAATAATGATTTGGTAGTCTGAAGTGTGAACTTGTGATTATGGATATAAAAGCTGGATATAATTCCATATATTTATGAGCATTGACATAAATTCAAGGTTTATTGGCTTTTATTAGGCCTTTATTAGTGGGAAAATGCCAAATATACCCCCTACTTTCGAATATTGTTTAGATTTAGCATTCGTTATATTATCCGATCAAATTATCTTTATCGTTATACTATCTAGCCAAATTTACCCATATCATAAACCAATATTTAAAAATTACCCTTTGATGTGTTAAGTAATCCAAATTTTTCCAAATTCCTTTTATTTAAATCACTTGTTGTTCTTCTTGCTCCACTATTTTCAGAAATTACTGTTGACGTGAATACTAAAGTTACTAGACAATACAAATTATTCACGAATATTTTTAATTACCAATGCACTCACTTCTCTTCTTGTAATAATGGGTTTGAAATTGGTTTAATTTTTTAATTTTATTTTTCAACCATATACAAACTGTAGAATTCATTGAGTCTATTTATTGCGAACTATATGCAACTGATCATTATGTATGTACGTGCATATTCAAATATATTTTGTCATTATCTTGTTAGTATAGAGTTCGATCGACTAACTTAAGAGTGCACAATGTGTAGACATTTGATTAAAGCAAAGTTGAATTCGACAATGTAAAGTCTCCGAGGAACTTCAACTTCAATCATTTAATACTTGCAAAGTCCCATACATTTGTGCAACGAATTCATTAAAAATGGGATGTTGTAAATACTTTTAGAATTTAGACAAGCTACCTAATTTAGATTTTTCAAATAACTATACTTCATTTATTAACTGTTGTATTATTTAATATTTTTCTCTCATTTTTTTCTCCAATTCTGAAAGGAGGTAAATGCCAATTATTTCGAAAATAGTGGACCATGAAGAAGAATTAGTAACTTAATTAAAATAATTTGGGAGATTCTGGGTCACATGACAAACTAAGGGGTAACTTCTAAAAGTTTGCTGATTGTAGGGGTAAATTTGGCCCGAAAATATAATTGTAGGGTTAAATTTCGCCGGATAGTATAACATAGGTTAAATGTAGACAATAGCTTAAAGTAGGGGGACATATTTGGCCCTTTTCCCTTTATTAGTTGATGTACTAGTTATATGAGTGTTTACTCTAAAAAAGATGGATAACAATTAAATTTATATGCAATTTTAAAAATATGCGGATTAATTCAATACAAATGATACATTGCGTTAGATTAAACAGATAAATGACGCAATAAATTTTCAAACCAATAAGGAGAGTGATCCCTGAATCAGTAACGTCTTAATGAAATGCCTACCTTTGATCTCAGGCTCACACTAAGGAAGAACTGATTAACAAAAGTAAGAAATTTGAGTAACAGAGAATATAAGAGTATATTGCCTTGATATGCTTGATAAAATATTTGCCTATGTATAATAATCTATCCCTTTATATAGTAGGGGAGTTTTACCCTAAGTACAATTCTAAAAAAGGTAAAAATCTTTGGTTTCGCCGATCACCAATATGAGCCGAGATTCGCGCTGTGATATCCGGTTAGCCACAGACATTGTTTAACCAAAAGATAAGATCTTTTGACTAAAGCTTAATTTAGGATAAACTTGGGTTACTGATAATCGAATTAGAAAAATAAAGAATAAAGTAGCAATAGTTTCGAGAGCAATATGCAAAGAGTAAAATAACTTAGTATTCGAGAAATCAGATGTCCCTGTTTGTTACATTTTTATCCCTTTTATAGGGATATTCTCCTAGTACAACGTTTGTATTTCTGTCATGATAGCCTATTTAATGCTTAATTATTACATTAATGAGGCGTTTATAATGGTGAATAGTAACTGTTATTTTAGGAGTTACATAACGTACAAGACATTGATTGCTGATCTTCGAATCGGCCCATTATTGTGTCCGGATTCGTTGTGACCGTGTCTCTTCTTCTTTGATGATCTTTCCGCGGCTAATTCCTTGCATTGACTGTACCTTTTTATCCCGTGTCCACGTGTGATGTTTTATTTGGTCCACCTGGCTGGCTGAGTCATCCAAACTTTGTACACATATGAGGCTATATTTTTTACCAATACAGACATCACGACCATTTGTTAGTCGTGCACAAAAACTTGGTTATGTTATCCAAAGTCTTCAATCTTCAGATCGGCCCTCGAGGATATGGCCCCGACATCCCCGAGGGCAGGTGCCTTGCCCGAGTCATAATACGAGGAGTTCTTCGTCTGACTCTGATACAATACAGTCATGTTCCTGCTCCGATTGGCTCTCTAGGAAGACGAGTCATGCAGGAAGCTCGCTTTTACCCGTATACAAATAGTCCCCTCGTTTCTAAGAGAGTATGCTTGTCGAAACGATGGGAAACGACAGATGGATCCTGCTCCTTCCTTCGTACGTTTCGACGGGGAGCCAAAGCGTCCTATAAATCGCGTTGTTCTGACTTCTGACACGTGTCTATCGTCAGCAGGTTTCCTTCGATTGCGAAGCGTCACCTGTTTCTCTATTAAAAGCCTCATTCCTTTGTCCTTTTTCTACTTTCCAATCAAACCGCTATCTTCGAGCCATCAACCATGTCACGACCCCAAATCCTAACAGGTCGTGATGACGCCTATCGTGGAACTAGGCTAGCCAACCATCACATAACTACCCATTCGTTCTATTATAATATTTCATAGATCAATAACAAGCAACAAACAAAGCATATAAAAAATTCTTTTAAGTCTTTACGCCCCAATAATAATCTAACAGTCTAAACAAAAACCTCCCAAGACTGGAGTCAACCGATCACGAGCATCTAAGAATAATACTAACTCTACTAGTGTCATAAATAATGTCTAGAAACAAAATACTAATACTAAATAAGGAAGGGAAATGGAGAAGTTGCGGACGCTGGACAACTATCTCGAAATCCCGTAAGCTGCTGATAACGAACAAAGATGGTTACTGCTCCGCACTAGTACCTGGATCTGCACACAGGGGTGCAGGGAGTAATGATGAGTACGCCAACTCAGTAGTAATGAAAATAAATCACAGTCTGAGAATAAGAAACACACAGCACAGATACACCAATCCACAAAACAGTAAAACATCAAGTCTCCATAAAGTATACATCAAATACATAAGTTCGAAAACCAGTTTCCATAAAATCCTTTGAAAGAAAAGTATGTTTTCAATATACCTCAGAAAAACTCTCACTAAAAATCAGTTTGAAAAATGAAGTGAATCATAGTAAAAATCTCAGTAAAATCTAATCACAAATCTGCCCCTCGGTCCATAATCATCACTCGTAACAGTTTCCCTCAGCACCTCACCATCACTCAGTATCAGCCCAGCGGGCAACCTCACAGTCACTCAGTATCAGCCTAGCGGTCAATCTCACAGTCACTCAGTATCAGCCCCGCGGGCAATCACTCGCACTCAGTAGGTACCTGCGCTCACTGGGGGTGTGTACAGACTCCGGAGGGGCTCCTATATCCCAATCGCTATAACAAGCCACATCATGGCATAAGTCACTCACAAAATTGGCCCTCGGCCTCTCTCGTATCATAACATCCTCACAATATTGGCCCACAACCTCACTCAGTCAGACACTCTCAACATGCCACTCGGGCCACAAATATACCGGGTTCTCGACCCAAAAATAGTTTTCATTTTCAATAAATAATATCAAAATACTCTGAGTGTCAAAACAATTATCAAGAAAAGGCTGAGTGAAAATCATAACATATCAAGTGAGTAAAATAGTAAAATCAGCCTCAAGGGGTAAACAGATCGGCACTAGGCCCCAAACATGGCTTACAACCCAAATCATATCAAAATATATCAATACTATTAAGCATATGCTTAAAACTTGGTTTCACAACTCAATAGTTGCCTAAATAGGGAATATATTTCCAAAGTTCCAATCTTTGCATTCCAAAATCCGTGAAAGGATGCAAGGTTCGGGGTTTCATACCCTCAGGACAGGATTTAAAGACATTACTTACCTCAAACTAGCCCGAAAAGCTACTTTGCGACCCGCTTGCCTCTCGAATCAACTTTCGAGTACTCCAAATCTACCAAGTTCAGATTTTTATCATCAAATTATGCTAAAGGAACGAATTCGCAATTGAAAAATACCAATTTTAGCTCAAAACCCGACTCCCAGGCCCGCGTCTCATAACTCGACAAATTTTATACCAAAATGTTCTTCATCATCTCACGAGTCCGTACATATAAAGAATGCTAAATTCGGAGTTCGTTTGACCCCTCAAATCACCTCCTAAAGGTCTCATAATCTCAAGTCCTAACTCCATCTTTTTCTACTGATTTTCATATATTAAACACTGGTATTTTGTTCCTTAATCACATATAATCGAGTTTTAGGGTCCAAAATACTTACCTCTATGAAGAACACTGATTTCCCCTCTTCAAAATAGCCTCCAAGATCTTTTCCGTTAAAAAATGGTGTTAAAAGGTTTAATGGTCGCGGAGGGTTGTAATTTATACTTTCTGTCCAGGGGTTCCGCACTTACGCCCAATTTCTCGCACCTGCGGTCCCACTAACCGCACCTTCCACCTTCTCTAAGCTGGCCAGTCTCGCACCTGCGGAGTCCTGCTCGCTCCTGCGGGCCCGCACCTGCGGTCAAACTTCCGCAGGTGCTGAAATCACTGTAGGAAAACACCAGCAGCTGTTTGCTGCACTTTTTCAACTCCGAACTTCCCGTTAACCATCCAAAATAAATCCCGAGCCCCTCGGGACCCCAACCAAATATATCAACACATCATAAATGATCATTCAAACTTAGTTGCACCCTCGGAACACCAAAACTAACATCAAAACACCAAAATCACGTCGGATTCAAGCCTAAGAACTTTCAAATTTCTAAAATCCACCAACGATGCCGAAACTATCCAAAACAACTTCGATTGACCTGAGTTTTCGCAGACATATCCAAAATGACATTACGAACCTGTTCCAACTTCCGGAATTCTATTCCGACCCCGATAGCCTATTTTCCACTGCCGACCGAAAATCACCAAAAACTATCTTTCGCCAATTCAAGCATAATTCTACACCGGACATCACAAAATTATTCTGAACACACTCCTAAGTCCCAAATCACCTAACGAAGCTATCCGAGCCATAAAATCCACATTCCGAGGTTGTTTACCAATAAGTCAACTCTCAGTTGACTTTTCCAACTCTAAGGTTATTTCTAGAGACTAAGTGACTAAACTCTCACTACAACCATTCCAGCCAAGACTACCAACTCTAACACATCAAAAATAGTATAACCAACCTATTCCAAGGAAATAACAGTAATTATAATGCAGGTTCTACGTAACGACATACCGGGTCGTTACATTCTCCCCCTCTTAAACAAACGTTCGTCCTCGAACGGGTCTAGAAACATACCTGAAGTATCAAACAAGTGAGGATATCTGCTATGCATCTCCCGCTCGGTCTCCCAAGTAGCCTCCTCTACTAGCTTACCTCTCCACTGTATTTTCACTGAAGCTATATCCTTGGACCTCAACTTTCTGACCTCGCGAGCCAAAATTGCTACTGGCTCGACCTCATATGACATATCATCCTCGAGATGAATTGTGCTGAAGTCTAACACATGAGACAAGTCACCAACATATTTCCTGAGTATCGACACATGAAATACCGGACGAACACTCGATAGGCTAGGTGGCAAGGAAAGTCTATAAGTTACCTCTCCAACCTTTTGAAGTACCTCAAAAGGACCAATAAATCGTGGACTCAGCTTTCCTCTCTTTCCGAACCTCATAACACCCTTCATGGGTGATACCTTCAGCAGTACCTTATCACCTTCCATAAATGACACATCCCGGACCTTCCGGTCCGTATAACTCTTCTGCCTAGAATGCGCCGTGCGAAGTCGATCCTAAATCAACTTCACCTTCTCCAACGCATCCTGAATCAAATCTGTGCCCAATAACTTAGCCCCACCAGGCTCGAACCAACCAACCAGAGATCTACACCTCCTACCATATAAAGCCTCATACGGGGCCATCTGAATACTGGACTGGTAGCTGTTATTATATGTAAACTCCGCTAGTGGCAGAAACTGATCCCATGAACCACCAAAATCAATCACACAAGCACACAACATGTCCTCCAAAATCTGAATAGTCCTTTCCGACTGCCCGTCGGTCTGAGGATGAAATGCAGTGCTCAACTCTACCTGAGTACCCATACCTCTCTACACAGCCTTCCAAAACTGAGATGTGAACTGAGTACCTCTGTGAGAAATAATAGAAACCAGAACTCCATGCAATCGGACAATCTCCTTAATGTAAATACCAGCTAGTCGCTCTGAAGTATAAGAAGTAATGACAGGAATGAAGTGCGCGGACTTGGTCAATCTATCCAGAATGACCCATATAGCATCAAAACCCTTCGAAGTCCGTGGAAGCCCAACTACAAAGTCCATAGTAATCCGCTACCACTTCCACTCCGGAATATCTAACCTCTGAAGTAATCCACCTGGTCTCTGGTGCTCATACTTGACTTGCTGGCAGTTGAGACACCGTGCTACATACTCCACAATATCTCTCTTCATCCGCCTCCACCAATACTGCTGTCTTAGATCCTGATATATCTTTGCAGCACCCGGATAAATGGAATACCGCGAGCTGTGGGCCTCTGCTAACATCAACTCTCGAATCCCATCCACATTGGGCACACAAATACGACCCTGCACCCTCATAACACCGTCATCACCAATAGTCACATCCTTGGAATCACCTCGACGGACCATATCCTGAAGAACTAACAAGTGTCGGTCATCATACTGGCGAGCTCTAATCTAATCATATAGAGAAGACCGGGAAGCCATGCTAGCTAATACTCGCGGAGGGTCTGACAAATCCAATCTCACTAACTGACCCGCTAAAGCATGAACATCAAGTGCTAAAGGTCGCTCTGCTGCTGAAAGGTAAGCCAGACTTCCCAAACTCTCGGCTCTGCGACTCAAGGCATCAGCCACTACATTGGCCTTCCTCGGATGATACAAAATGGTGAGATCATAATCCTTGAGAAGCTATAACCACCTCCTTTGACGCAAATTTAAGTCCTTCTGCCTCAGCAGGTACTGCAAGCTACGATGGTCAGTGAAAATCTCACTCTGTACCCCACACAAATAATGCCGCCAAATCTTCAAGGCATGAATAATGGCAGCTAACTCAAGATCGTGCACTGGATAGTTCTTCTCGTGCACCTTCAACAGTCTAGACGCGTAGGCGATCACCCCACCGTCCTGCATCAATACCGCTCCCAAGCTGTCTCTAGAAGCATCACAATAAACTGTGTAAGAACCTGAACCGGTAGGCAGAACTAATACCGGAGCTGTAGTCAATGCTGACTTGAGCTTATGAAAGCTCTTCTCACACTCATCGGGACACCTGAATGGAACACCCTTCTGTGTCAATCTGGTCAATGGTGAAGCAATAGAAGAGAATCCCTCCACAAAGCGATGGTAATATCCCGCCAAACCAAGGAAACTCTTAATCTCTGTAGCTGAGAACGGTCTAGGCCAACTCTGCACCGCCTCAATCTTCTTCGGATCAACCTGAATACCCTCACTAGACACCACGTGTCCCAAGAAAGCTACCGAATCAAGCCAAAACTCACGCTTGGAGAATTTTGCATAAAGCTTCTCCTCCCTCAACCTCTGTAACATAACTCTCAAATGCTGAGCATGCTCTTCCTGACTAGGAGAATACACCAAGATTCAATCTTCATCCATGTTCTTCAATCTTCATAAAAATCTCCAAATTTGTACCAAAATTTCTTCTAATCTTCATACCTTGTTCTTTATATGCAATTCCAAAACTTCATGTTTATTCTTAAAATTTTCAAACTTTCTCTCAAATGACAATGGCAAAAACATAAAAAAAAACGTTCCTCATCAAGTTGTCTCTTCGTCTTCTCAATCGGCCGTTGGTACAAAAGCGGTCGCCCCCGAGGTGGTGGCCCTTGAAATGGCTTCTCCTATTGCGGTTGTTAACGAACCGGCCCCTAAGCCTTATTTGTCGGTGTTTATCCCCGGGGGATGCTCAATTGCTGACAAATTCAAGGTCGAGAAGCCTTTGCGCAAATAGGACCGGGACGAAGGGGTCTCGAGATATATATGTTTCGTGATCGAGGACATTCTTCCCATGATCCGTAAGGACTGTGATTTGGAAGACAATGACGTAGTATTCCCCGGGCCCAAGGTCGCTGTTACTAACCATGTGAAGGGGTACTTAAGTGTTTACACTTATCCCTTCACGCTGGGCCCAATGGACTCAATCATCCTGGATTTTTGTAAGAGGTACGAAGTGTGCCTCGGGAAAATCCATCCGTCAATGTGAAGGATCATGACCCTCATCCGTTACTCCATGAACAAGACTGAATCTCGTCGGTTCATGATCGACCACCTGCTCTGATTATAGAGTTTTTGAATGTTCTGAGGGGGACTATCAAGCTTACACGTCAGGCCAGCAAAGCCTCCTTCTCTAGTATCGACGAGGACCCAGACTGGGTCTGGCAGGGACGCTTTGTCCGAGGATTTGAACCCCTCAAAATATATGCCATTCCTTGAGAAGTGGAATGCGTCTCGTAAGTGTAACTCCTTCTTTTAACATCAAAATTTCTTCTTCCTTTATTTCAATATTCTCATTCGTGCTTCTAACTTTGCAGATGTAGCCCGAGTTTCGAATGCGGTCCCCCGGTTAAAGGAGTGGATCGAGGGAATCTGTACTCAGATATCCTACTTCAGGCGCACATGGCGCAGACTCTCAAAGGGCTGATGGGAAGATCGATCTCATGGTAAAGTCCCTTTACGAATAGTCATCATTACGTCTCCATCTTATATTATACTAACCCCTTCTCTTTATCATTGTAGGTTTGCCTAAGACCACCGAACTTAGTCCTTCGGAAGGGGATGCAGATGTTCCCCCACCCGTTGATCCCTCTGTTGCTGCCACAAAGGGAAAAAAGAAGAGATAAAGAAAACCCTCGGGCTCCCCGAGCTCCGAGGCGAAGAAACCGAAAAATGGGTGCTCCACAATCCAAGGAGAGGCTCCAGTTCCCTAGTGCCCGCCTCCGACTCCCTCCTTCTTCTTAGGGATGAGCCGGAGGATGAATCTGTCTTCGCAACTCACGGGGCGACCACATATCCTGAGTATTGTGCGACATCCGAGGGGAGACTCGCGAGACTGACCCCTCTAACTCAGAAAGCCGACGTGGATCCCCAAGGTGAAACTTGCCAAGATGTCGGTTCCGTACCAAAGGTTGTGCCCGGCGTGATTGAGATCTCAGGGACGCCCTCTTACACCGAGTCTATGACTTCAGCGTCCTTGTCGTTGAAAGATACTGTCCCCTTCGGTACATAATTTAGAGTCCGTTTTTCCCTTGTAATGGACACCTTAGTGCGCTTTAACATTGGCCCTTATAGGACGTCAACTCCACTAATGATCATGTTAATGACGTGCCGAGTTTCCTCTTGCTCGATTTGTTTGTTGGAGTCTCTATTCCTGAAGTGATTTTTGGCTAATACCGATCTCTGTTCGATCTTGGTTCATGATCGATGGCTCTTTTGGATATGTCATTAGTTTTGACGAGATAAACGGATCCGGAAGGGGCCCCTGTTTGATGGTCTTCAACCCTAATTTTTGATTGGTACCTGTTATGGATGTCGGCCCAAGTTACCGCTGGATATTCTATCAAATTTTATTTCAACTGCTGCGAAGACAATGAGCTTTTGGGATTGAGTCCTTGGGTGAATGCCTGAGCGACCCAATTGTCCGCAACCGGAGGCAGATCCATCTGTTCCATTTGAAACCTCGACACGAATTCCCTGAGCATCTCGTTATCTCTTTGCTTTACTTTGAAAAGGTGTGACTTCCTGGTCTCGACCTTAATGGCCCCGGCATGCGCTTTTACAAAGGCATATGCAAGCATAGCAAACGAGTCAATAGAATTAGGCAGTAAGTTGTGATACCATATCATGACTCTTTTTGACAAGTTCTGTCCGAACTTTTTTAGCAGATCAGATTCAATTTCGTCATCTTCCAAGTCGATCCCCTTGATGGCGCACATGTAGGAGGTCACATGTTCATTTGGATAAGTTTTTCCATTATACTTCGGAATTTCGGGCATACAAAACTTCTTTGTTATCGGCTTCGAAGCTGCGCTCGGAAGGAAAGGATTTTGGACAAATTTCTTGGAATCCAGACCATTCAATATTGGTGGTGCTCCTGGGATTTGATCGACCTTAGAGCTATAGGTCTCCACTTTATTTGTCGTTGACTTCGATTTTCTTTTCTCCCAATTTTACCCGTTTTGTCAGTCCCTCAAGCATCTTTATTCTATAGGGGTTGGTCCCGGGTTTTGCTTCACCCGACTTTTCTGTGGCCGGTTCATTTCTGCGAGCATTTTCCTGTGATGGTTCGGACTCTACTCTTCTAGGGGCGCTGCTTTGGGTTTGCAACTGGGCTGTTGCTGCATGTTGAGCATGTAACATTTCGAAGATCACCCGCAAGTTGATCCCATCACCTTCGTCGCCGTGTGTACTCCGGGCTATCGACCATGCTCTCCCGCGAATGTTGTTTTCGGCGTCAGTAGACAAGTTTGCTTTGATAGCCACGTGTGAGTTAGCATCGATCGGACCCGCGACTAGGACTCCGTTAGGGTCAATATGGGGCACCACGTTGTTGTTCTCACCATGGTGGCTAGACTTAGCATCAACGTTCAAATGGATAGATTGGGAGTTTGACATTTTTAATTTGACCTGAAATTAAAAGCTCAAAGAACAAGTGTAAAATAGAGTGCGTTATGAAAAATTTGTATTAAATTGCCACTATTATCCTTAGCCCCACGGTGGACGCCAAATTATTTACTCTAAAAAATGGATAACAATTAAATTTGTCATTGTATTGAATTAATCCTCATATCATTAAAACCACATATAAATTTAATTGTTATTTGTTTTGGAGGGTAAACAATAGGAATTATGAATGTAAGTAGTGTTATACTGTGAATAATAAGGTATTGTAATGCGAGACATAATAATATAAGGATTGTTCTATCGCAAATATAACAATGACTAAAACATTATATAAGGATTACTTATTTTAAGGGTGTTTTCTATCTTTAAGTATATATTTATTCATGTACTAGTTATACATGCATTTTTATTTTATATTATATATCTCATATAAAATAATACCTAAATATCGATTTGTATGCGTCCAACCAAACGACCCCTTAATCCTCATAGTTTCAAATGAGAAGGAAAATGTTCGAATCGCGACTTGGACAAAAACATGGTCTAAATATTGCTAAAGATGGTGGTATTCTCCGATATCCATCCAGTTCAAGCTGCTGAGCTATTTTTATTGATGTAGAAAGGAGTCAATATTCTTTTTCTAAATACATCCCTTCAAATTCTGCATTGACAACTAAGCCTACGAGTGCATGTCAGAAATCAGACATCCTAATTTAGGTAAATTGGGTAAATGATGATCTCTACTGTCTGCTGGACACAGTTTCCTTGTTGATTTTAATTGGCCTCGTGGAATCTGAATCCTTCCATTTCAGAAAGGGGAATATTTTCTATGGATTTGGATCAGTACTATAAGTTGTGGTAGAGGTGGTCGGGTTATGCTACTTTCACTCGTTTCGAGCAAATAGTTTGCTTGGTCATTTTAAGTTCAACTCGTTGGATAATGTCAGGAATGATCATAACCCAATCCCTTTGAACTTGGACAGGTTACTATAAGTGGAATGACTTTGTTACCTCTAAGTTTTGGTTTCCCACATTGATGACCTTATTTGTACACTGTTTATTCATTATAAATACAAACTCTTGAGGCAAATAACTTTTGAATTCTTGATACAAAATCTTACACAATTGTTGAATTTGTTAAAGAAGAAACATATAGAAACTATTAACACACAAAGACTATCGAAATGGAGCTAAAGGGTTAGGACTATTGGGAGTTTTTGAGCTTCTAAGCTCTTTGCATACATGATCTAACATGCCCAAGAAATCTCTCACAATGACAAAAATCCGTAAAGGGTTGGATTCATCTTTGCTCACATTTCCATGGAAGTATTCTGTGACTTCTCTAACACGTAAAAGAACTCGATTCTCGTCTTCCTGCAATTCCCTTAGTTTCCTTTCTGCATAATTCAGGAATGCTGTCATTGAGTGCACAAAGTTACCACCATTCTTTTCAACTGCAGGCAAGTCATTTGTTACTAGTGCTTTTATCTTGTTCATTCCTTCTGATAGATTTGAGACTGAACTTGCTATGACATCCAAGTCCATTGTGGCTGTTTTCTTTACATTGCATAGCTCAGTTCCTAGACCAGAAACAAGATCAAGACCCATCCTTTTGTAGTCTTCCTCTCTGTCTTGGACGGTTTTACTCTTGCGTTTCTGGTCTATCTTTCCCATTATGCTTTGGGATACTTTCAAGCCTTCTGATCGAATGATTTCTTGAACGACAAAATGAAGTAGTGTGGTTTTTCCATCAGTTCCTTTCACGTCGGATAGTTTAAGTAGCGCGTCCAGTTTGAATGCTCTAGCTCCTCCTCTTATCGTCCCAATGTTCATTCTGTTTCCAGTTTTCAACACTGCTTCTAGCAATTTTAAGAACAGTCGGCTTGATCTGAGTTCCTTGCACCCCTCCTGAGACAGTAAATTTTAGTCACTTTAATATATTAAAGTAAGAAAAGTTTCTTGTTGTTTGCTGGTTACCTCTAGCATTGAGAAAGACTTCTTGAGAAGATGAACATCATCATCAAATGTTTCGCGATAAAGCATGGCTTCAATTCTCGAGAATGAAAATGGAACCTTAAGCATTGCCATTACAAACTTCTCAGCTGACCCTAGTTCATTGATATCTCCTTTATAACTTGAGAGTTTGTCCTCTTCTTCTTTAGTAGGTACCATCTTAGCTAGACCCTCCAGTTGTGGCAAAGACAAACCATTTCCTGTTGTGAAACTTAAATCTTATAATTTTCATGAAAGAAACAGAAAGGGAGCTGAAAGTGAGAATTGCTTTACCTTTTATTAGTGCTTCACAAACTTGTTCTACCGTCACACCCAAAGCTTTGGATAGTATGCTTATGTTCTGTAGTCTTTTAGGATCAAGAACATGCTTGCTTGGAGATGGAGTTTTGCTTTTCCCTTCGTCGTTCTTCATTGAATTGTGCAGATTGTAACCAAATAGAGACTCAATCATTTCCTCATCAAATCTGTTCCATGACCGTAAATTTGTAAATGGATACAGTGGAGTTGGAAACAAACATGAGTAATAATTTTCTGAATCTTTACATAGGAAAATAGATGTTATCTTACTCGAACGAGCTTGGTCTCAGCTTGTCCCAAACAGTCTTGCGGTCTGATGCAGCTCTTACTTTGTCCCAGTGAAGTGGTTTCAATTTTGGGAGTGGACTTCCATCTTTGCCTACTGTCGGGTGTGAGAAAGGCAAACACGGTGGAGGTGGCGGACCTTTTGAAGAATTAGTACTACTTCCTTTTGCAAATGAAGGAGGACAAGGTGGGGGAGGAATTCCTCCAGCAGGATTAGCCTGATTTGGAGGTGATTGTAACAAATCATTTTCCGGACTTAGGTTTGATCCTGAAGAAGAATCTGAATTTCTAATAGATGATTCAATATGCAATGGAGCATGACTCGGAACTTTAGCCTTCATTTTCACTGAAGAAGCTGTAGACCAACAGGGAGATTGTGGTGGAAATGAAGGCAAAGGGGGCGGTGGAGGCGGTGGGGGTGGAGTTGACAAATGTGCTGAGGAGGATGTAGAACAATGTGATACTTGTGATTGATCTTGAGGCATAAATTCTGAGGTATCAATAAGACTACTAGCTGAAACATTGGATAGTCTAGTACTAGACGAACGTGAATTACACAAAGAATGAAATAATTCATCATCATCTGATGAATGAGCTTCCTCAGGAACTATTTTGTTATCAGTGGAAGAGTTACAATCATCAATTTCACACTTGGCTGAATCAGCACTCTCATAAATACACACAATTTCTCCAACACTTAAACATTTATTATCATCATCAGGCTTTGACACACTGATTTCCTGCTGTGGTTCTGATTTCTCACTCAATGTACTGTTTGCTATATTTTCACTTGAGTAAATCTTTTCAGTTACTACAGACGTTTGTTTTAAGCAAATTGGTTCTGATGATTCTAGAGCAACTTCTAGTGAATCAAGGTAAAAAAGGTCAGGGCCTGGATCAGAACTTACCTTCTTCACTGAATTCTGAGAACTAGCATACCTTGATCTACATACACTTCCTGCTTCACTGCTGAATAGTGTAACTGATCTTGTTGTTTTCTTTCTTTGTTTTCTGAACTTTTTGCAGCCACAGAAAAGAGCAATTGCACACAATGCAGTTGAAATCCCAGCAGAAACAAGAACAGCTGCTAAAGCTCTACTAGTATTATTTTTTCTCCTTTTTTCCTTTATCCTGAGACCAGCTGGGATAAAGGGATTGTGATGAGAGTGTCGAGGAGAATGTCGATGAATCCGTGGTGCCGGAGCTTCAAGTGCAATTGAAGGTGATGGAGAAGGTGAAGGTGATGTTGAAATATATGCAAAATCACCATTTCTTGTGTTGAAGTTCCTCAGTCCAAGTAAAGTTCTGAACTTTTCCACAAAAAAGACTTGCTTTTCTCCAGAGATCTTCCCACTTTCACTTTCTTTCCCATCCCAATTTTTGTCCAAATAATGCAACTCTTTAAAACCATGAATACTAGTCAAGTACTTTGCAGCATTCAATGAGACATCACCAAACAAAATGTGTGTACAGCAAAAAGATACAAGAATGAAAGTGATAATGAAGAGAAAGTGTAAAAGAATCCTAGAACCATGATGTTGTCCCATGTTCTTGAATCCAAAATCATGAAACAAATCATCCAACTTTATGCTATATAAATTCACCCCAACATCCTTTTTTTCCTTTGTGATTAAATATGTACTAGTAAACCAAAGTTTTTATTTTAGGAAGATGCAAACAGCAGCACAAGTAGAGAAGAAGAAGTCTTTATTGCTACTCCAAGGAACCCCTGAGTGTGGCAGTTGTAGGTGTACTGGACCTTCTTTATTTTCTTTTCTGTTTTTGTCCTTTCTTACCTCTTCTCTCTCTCCTCTCCCTCCATTAATTCTCCCTGCTGAATACTGTTAATAGTAAGCACATCACTACTCTTTTGTACCACTTATGTTCATGCTTAATTTTTCAGTCTGTCTTTATGTCTTTATCCTATTCTTTAGGATCTCTAGCTAAATAGTTATGATTCTTTTGTTGATCTGCATATTTCATTTAAGTATCCTTCTACTAATTTGCTTCAGTCCAAGGATTTGATAGTAGATTCATGTTGGAAATCTAGGCTTTTTGGAGCTAAAAGTTATGGTTTTAATCTAAAATTGTGGTAGGTCCCAATTGGTTGGACTTGCCTTACATCATAGGAAGGTGACAATTTATTATATGCAAGAAAGAGAACATATATCTTCCATCATTTTCTCATGTGATCCTCTCACTCAGACACATTTTATGAATATAAATTAGATATTTTTGTTGTTATGCAAGAATCAAGGGGAAAGTAAGATTCTGATGTTGCTTATTTTATAAAGATCTCAATTTCTCAGAGCAAAAAATACTATGTAATTTTCAATTATATTAGTAGTACGAAACAACTACCAACCCCTATAGACAATACTCACTTTATGTTCTAAAACCTTCTATAATTACTCCTTAGAGATTTCCCTTGTTCACTATTTCTACTCTGCTTGGCAGCAGGGATGGCAATGGGCGGGGCGGGTGCGGGGCGGTTTTGGTAAAACCCACAAAAATGTCAATTCGCCCCGCCCTGCCTCGCATAGTTATCTTTTCAGTTTTTAATCCTCCCCGCCCTGCTCCGCTTAATTTTTTTCTTCTTTTTTTCCCTCTAATTTTGTGTTTTGTTTCTATTTTCAATCATTGGTTTTATAAAAACATGTTCATTACACCGACATTCCTTGTAATGCGTCATAGCAGAGAATATCTTTACCTTTGTAATAATGTATATGATCTTTCAAAATAAATGGGTTACTATCATTTCCTATTACTAATACGATATATTGACTTTTGTAATTTTATTTTTGTGAGACTTATGCAAATTGGTTAATTATAAATCAAAGTTGTATTCGTGCTAGTGAAGAAAAATATGAAATTGCAGTTGAAATGATTGTTTTGTTTCAAAAAAGATAAAATTCAAAGTTGCCCCGCATTGAACCCGCATTAAACCCACAACCCGCCCCGCCACATTGCCATCCCTACTTGGCAGTATTATTAAATCACAGCCGTCATACTTGACACTGTTATCCTCCAACATTATCACAATTAGGGGTGTTCATAAAAACTCGAAAACATGAATCAAATCGAAAACCAAATTAAACTGACCAAAAAATCCGATACTTTTTAGATTTGGTTTGGTTTTGGTTTTGAATTTTAAAAATCGATCAAATTTGGTTTGGTTTTGATTTTAATCAAAAAATAACCGAAAAAATCGAACCAAACCGACTATAAAAGTAGCTATTTAAATTTATTATTACACCTATATATATGTATATTTTATAAAAACTTTCTAAAATTTTATGGTACATATTAGTCATTTATATTTTTAATCTAGTTCTTTGTTATTATAATAATCTATTTCTTTGCCTTTACACTCTAGTTTGATTGGTAGATTTCTTTTGCTAAGTACAAGAATTTATTTCGTGTTAAAATTAATCGATTTTTAATTGAGTACTTTAATTGTTCATCACTATCTAATTCAATTATCATCAATATATCTTGGTAAATGATAGAATTCTTGAAGAGCAATTGATTTGATGGTGTTCCTCTTAAAGATCCATTTAGAACCCAACGGTTTATTTCCAGGAGGAAGATCAACCAATT
>ML245458.1:0-71982 GCA_005239495.1 Nicotiana undulata
TGATCTATATTGCCTCACATTATACATTGCATTGTGAGGAAGAGAGTAAAAGCACGAAGGGTGTTGCCATGCCATGATTTATATTATCTTATATCATACATCGCATTGTGAGGAAGAGAGTAAAAACACGAAGGGTGATGCCGTGCCATTACATACATTGCTCGTATTTATACTTGTTACGTTAGTATTCTTGTTAATTTGCTCTTTTGCTTTCTCCTATGTGTTAATTAATTGTTCTTATCTCTCACTTGTCACCCCCATTAACTTCTCCCGCATCCCATGCTTATCTGTCTATTCATGCGTTTGTGTGTGCTATATCTTGTAGAACTGTACATGTAGATTATCGTTGTCAAGTATAGCCTCGTCACTACTTTGGCCGAGGTTAGGCTCGGCACTTACTCAGTACATGGGGTCGGTTGTACTGATGCGACTCCTGCACTTCTTTATGTTGTGCAGATCCCCCAGTCAGACCCAGTGGACATCGTTAGAGGGAGTATCCTTCAGTCCACCTCGGAGATTGCGAGGTAGACCCGCAGACGTTCGTGGGCCTTGACGTCTCCTCTATCCCTTTTTCTTCCTTCCTGTCTTTTTCATTTATTTCCAAATATAGTTGTATACAGTTATTGTTCACCCCTTGTTTATAGTAATCTTTTAGTATGTTCGTGAGTTAGTGACTCCAGATTCGGGGATTGTTACAACGTATTGTATTTGTTTCTTTCACTTAGTCCTGTTTTTATCTATTTCCGCCGTTAAAATTTGTAAACTATTTTTGGTTAGTTCTGTTAATTCAGTGTTATCATGTTAGTTTAAATGCACACATTGGCTTGTCTAGCGGGTTCAACGTTAGACGCAGTCACGGCCTGAAGGTGGGATTTCGGGTCGTGACACCATGCAAAGAAGAATCCTGATAAGATGATGCTCGGGCGGAGCTCTGAGCTGGAAGGTCACCAAAAGATGAATGCCCTTGATGAAAATTGTGAGGACCTTGCTCCAAAGATACACCATCGTAAGCTGGGCGAACTGGCTGTGAAGGTATAAATGGACGACCTTTGTTGTGCTGAAACTTCCCTCTAGAAGGGGCACCACTGAAGCTGCCTGATCCCCGAGGCCTCTTGACCTCCCTCTCCTCATGGTCCTACCTACGAACCGACTCAATGTCCCGAGCAATGTCAACTACCTGCTCAAATGTAGCTCCAGACACTCTCTCTCTAGTCATCAAGAGCCGAAGCTCATAAGTAAAACCATCTACCTCCTAATACTCTCCCTATCAGTAAGGACAAACTCAAAAGCATGTCTAGCCAACTCGGAAAACCTTATCTCATACTGAGTAACTAACAACTCTCCTTGGCGCAGCTACTCAAACTTTCTGCGTTGCTCCTCTCTGTGGGACTGAGGAACATACTTCTCCAAAAAGATCGTGGAGAACTGCTGCCAGGTGAGTGGAGCTGAACCAACCGGCCTACGCCTCTCGAATGCCACCCACAAAGTGAAAGCAGCACCCGCAAACTGAAATGTGGCAAACGAGACCCCACTGGTCTAAAAAATACCCGCAGTACGTAGTATGCTCTGGCACTTATCCAGAAAACCTTGGGCATCCTCACCCTCTGTGCCGCTGAAAGTCGGAGGCTGAAGTCTACTGAACCTCTCCAGCCTACGCTACTCGTCCTCGGGCCTAGCTGGAACCACATAGTCCTGAACTGGGGAAACTGGCTGAGCTGGGGCTGCTCCCGGTGCCTGAATACCCCGTACAGCCTGCTCAGGTGTCTGGGCAGCTGGAGTCTGATGGCCTCCCCTGGCCTAAGCTGCAGTGGCAGTAGTGGACATAGCAAATGCCTGAGCTAAACTAGAACACACCGTCAATATCTGAGCCAGGGTCTCCTGAAGACCCGGAATAACAATAGGCACTGTCGGTGCCTGAGCCTGTCCCGCTGGAGCACCATCGGCGAGGACCTGATCCTGAACGATAGGGGGATCCTGGGGTACTGTCATGGCTGCTGCGCGGGATGGTCCCCTACCTCTACCATGGCCCTGACCCCTTGTGGGTCTGGCTGGTGCCTGGTCACCCTAATTGCTATTGTGTGTCCTCACCGTCTGTGAGAGAATGAAACAACGTAAGTTTAGATTTCAAGAATCAATAGATTGGCACGAAAGAGTTCAAGAAAATGAGATTTTTCCTAAAGTTCTGCAGCCTCTCGAAGATAAGTATAGACGTCTCCGTACCGATCCGCAAGACTCTACTGAACCTGCTCATGACCGTTGAGTCCTATGCAACCTAGAGCTCGGATACCAACTTGTCACGACCCCAAATCCTAACTGGCCGTGATGGCGCCTATCGTGGAACTAGGCTATCCAACCATCACATTTCTACGCATTTGTTCTATTATAATAATTCACAATTCAATAATAAACAGCAACAAGTATAAAATAAATTTTTTTAAGTCGTAGCGCCCCAATAATAGTCTAAACAACTCTAAAACCTTTTCAGAAATCCTTTGAAACAAGTATAATATCAACATTTCTCAGTAAAACTCTCAGTAAAAATCAGTTTGAAAAACGAAGTGAGTCGTAGTCAAAACTCAGTAAAATCATCATAATTCTGCCCCTCGGGCCATAATCATTTCTCGTAACAATTTCCCTTAGTATCAGCCTATCAGGAAACCTCACAGTCACTCAATAGTAGCCCATCAGGAAAACTCACAATCACTCAGTATCAGCCCCGCGAGCAACATCACTCATTAGGTACCTGCGCTCACTATGGGTGTGTACAGACTCCGGAAGGGCTCCTGCAGCCCGAGCGCTATAACAAGCCACATCATGTCATAAGTCACTCACAATATAGGCTTGCAACCTCACTCATATCATAACATCGTCACAATATAGGCCCGCAACCTCACTCAGTCAGACACTCTCAACTTGCCCTTCAGGCCATAAATATACCGGGTTCTCGACCAAAAAATAGTGTTTCATTTGCAATAAATAGTATCAAAATACTCTGAGTGTCAAAACAAGTTTTCAAGAAACGAATGAGTGAAAATCATAACATATCAAGTAAAGAAAATAGTAAAAACAGCCCCCAAGGGGTAAATAGATCGGCACTAGGCCCCAAACATGGCTTACAACCCAAATCATATTAAAATATATATCAATATTATTAAGCATAAGCTTAAAAATCGGTTTCGCAACTCAATAGTTTCCGAAATAGGGAATATATTTCAAAAGTTCCAACCTTTGGATTTCAAAACCCGTGAAAGGGTGCAGAGTCCGGGGTTTCATACCCACAGGACATGATTTAAAGACATTACTTACCTCAAACTAGCCCCGAAACTATTCCGCAATACGCTTGCCTCTCGAATCAACTCCCCAGTGCTCCAAATCTACCAAGTTCAGATTTTTATCATCAAATTATGCTTAAGGAATGAATTCCAATTGAAAAATATCAGTTTTAGCTCAAAACCCGAAATTTGCGAAAACCCGACCCCCGGGCCCACGTCTCGGAACTCAGAAATTTTTATACCAAAATTTTCTTCGACATCTCACGAGTCTGTACATATAAAGAATGCGAAAATCGGAGTTCGTTTGGCCCCTCAAATCGACCTCTGAAGGTCTCATAATCTCAAGCCCTAACCCCCTCTTTTTCTACTGATTTTTATGAATTAAACACTGAGATTATGTTCCTTAATCACCTATAATCGCGTTTTAAGGTACAAAATACTTACCTCTGTGATGAACACTGATTTTTCCTCTTCAAATTCTCCTCAAAAGTTTCTTCCCGTTCAAAAATGGTGTAAAAAGGGTTAATGGTCGTGGGGGGTTTATTTTTATACTGCCCAGTTATTAATGCACTGCGATCGCGGAAGTACTCACGCGATCGCGAAGGACATTTCCCCCAGCTGCCAAAATCACTCTCCGCGATCGCGGCTTAGCCCATGCGATCGCGAAGCTCTGCTTCCCATACCACTGCGATTGCACACAACCTCACGCGGTCGCGATGGCCAACCGTCCAAACTCACGAGCCCCCTTTTCCTTCTACGCGATCGCAATGTTCATCCCGCTAATCCTACACGATCGCACTCTTGATCCTGCGATCGCGATGCACAATTTCGCCTTACCCTCAGATTACTCTAGCGATCGCATCTTCACCTACACGATCGCGATAAAGGATTTTCAGCTGTCAAAACACCAGCAAAACAACTATTTTCCTTAAGGCCAAAGTGCCCGTTAACCACCCGAAATCAATCCCGAGCCCCTCGGAACCTCAACCAATTATACTAACACGTCATAAATTGTCATTCAAACTTAGTTGCACTCTCAAAACACTAAAAATAACATCAAAACACAAAAATCTCCTCGGATTCAAGCCTAAGAACTTTCGAATTTCTAAAATCCACCAACGATGCCGAAATTATCCAAAACAACTCCGATGGACCTGAAATTTTGGAGACATATCCAAAATGACATTACGAACCTTTTCCAACTGTCGGAATTCCAGTCCGACCCCGATAGCCTATTTTTCACTGCCGACCAGAAATCACCAAAAACTAACTTTCGCCAATTCAAGCCTAATGCTACACCGGACATCACAAAAATATTCTGAACACACTCCTAAGTCCCAAATCACCTAACGAAGCTATCAGAGCCATACAATACATATTCCGAGGTCGTTTACCAATAAGTCAACTCTCAGTTGACTTTTCCAACTTTAAGGTTATTTTTAAAGACTAAGTGACCAACTCTCACCACAACCATTCCGATTTCAAGACTACCAACTCTAACACATCACTAACAGTAAAACCAACTTATAACAAGTCAATAACAGTAATTATAATGCAGGTTCTACGTAACGACAGATCGGGTCGTTACATATACATTATACTGACGAAATTGTAGTAAAATTGTAGAATATATATATATATATATATATATATATATATAAATATATATTAACTATTGTATGAAAGTTGAACAATATTGTATAAAAATTATATTTAAGTTGTCTGATATTGTAGTTGTATATAACTGAGTAGAAATAATGTATGAAAATTGTAGATAAGTTGTAGATAAGTTGTATAATAGATAATTAGTTGTATGAAATTTATTTTTACTATGTATAAATCAGATACAAAATATACAAAAGATATATTGTATAAAATTTGTATTTAAATTGTACGTTATTACAGTTGTATATAACTAGGTAGAAATAATGTATGAAATGTAGATAAATTGTATAATATATAATTAGTTATATGAAATTTATTTTTACTATGTGTAAATCAGATACGAAATATACAAAAGACTTATTGTATAAAAGACACTCCCACCAGAGAAAAGGATCCCTTCTTTGATTCCAGTCCACTCAAGATTTTGAGTTAGCTTTGTTATGATGTACGGTTCAAATTTATCTAGTATAGGCATAAAATAAGTTATCTGAGGAGTGAATTGCAGTGAGAGAAGAGAAAGCAAGGACAATGATTCCTCTCTGTAATATCAAAACACATTTAATTTCTAGCGCGCTCTTCATAACAGTTCCATAACACAAAGTAAGACAGAGAGGAAATTAAAGAGCAACAAAAGTGAAAAGAGGCCTTAAATTTAAAACAAAAATCTGAAACTTTTAACATAAACTTTTCCATTTGTCTTTTGATTTTAACAGATACGTTTTATTTCTTTTTTGTATCTTTTATGGGTTGACTTTATTAGTGCTTGCTGACAACTGCTACTTCTTAATTTGTTCCAAATCAGCGTGGATGATTGAAGGCACTGCCGATGATTGGAGAAATAAGGAAAGAGAAGAAGAGAGGAAAAAAAGAAGAAAAATGGTGTAACTAAATCCCTAGATTGAATGCACAAATAATGAATTTGGGAGCCTTTTAAGGTGGATTGTATACATTTTGTAAACAAGACTTCTTTATGCCGGGTAATTAGCTAAACATGGACATTAAAGGTAATAAAGTTTCAAATAGTGTATAGGAATGAAATAATTTCTTTAGCGAACGCAACAAAAATAAAAAGAATAATTTATATACGGACACTAAACATATGATTTCTTTTACACTACTAATATATTTTAAATCGTTATAAAAGATAATTAGTGGTGAAATAAAAAATTTATACAAGGGATCTAAAAACAAAAAAAGATGTCACATTTGGAGTTTGATCGTACTTCTCTAGAATTTATCATTATATCAAGAGATCAACTAATTATATACAATTAAATACGTAATTCATTTTTGTCCTATTTGCACAGTATAATTTTTTAACTAAAATAATTTCAATGAATTAACTCCGCCGTTGCAGTTATCTTATTTTTTAAGTTAATAATTCTATATTTTAGCAGTCATATATAATTATCTTTTAACTGACCAGATAGATTATAATAAATTACATTTTGCATGATGATTAATTTCACCTTTTTAAATGATTATCTTTTCGGCGACCGACCACCATTGGGTGTGGAGTGATAGTTGATTGGCATCTTCCACTCTTAATCATGTGTTTTGGGCTCGTCTAATCAAAGGCGGATCAGGTGTATCGATACATAATTCATCAAAACTCAGTAGTTTCGACACGATGGGTAAATGTATGTATAAAAACACACTAAAATTATAATAAATGGTAGATCACAATTTTAAAAATACAATGGGTGTACCACCCGATCGGTCATTTTGCGTTTTAGATTTATGTTCCCCTATTTAAGACTTTTCGTATGTACTTTTGTTGTTTTATGACTTGTCGGGATGATTAGTTTTGTTTTAGAAGGGTTCAGATTGAATTCAGAATACTTGGTTCCATAATAGTGGCTTAAGGTGGCATGTTTGACTTGAGTCATCACTTTGAGTAAATGATCTCGAAAATGAGATTTGAAGGTTCCAATAGGTTTGTATGATGATTTTGGACTTGCGCGTATGTGCAGATTGAGATTTTTGGTGATCTGAGAGCGTTTCAGCGCTTATTGTTGAAAGATGGCATCTTGAAGGTTTTAGAGTTTCTTAAGGTTGGTTTGAAGTAGAATTTGGTGTTATTGATGTCCCTTTGATATTTTGAGCCTTAGAATAGGTTTGTATGGTGATTTCTGACTTCTGCATAATATTTAGCGGCATTCCGAGTTGCCTAAGTATGATTCGTCGCGTTTAGAGCTAGTTGAAGAAGTTTGAAGTTCATAGGTTGATTGATTTGTTTTTGAGGTGCGATATTTGGTTTCGATGTTATTATATGTGTTCTGAGACTTCGAGCAGGTCTGGATTATATTTATGAACTTTTTGGTGCATTAGTAAGGGGTCCCGGGTGGCTTGGGTGTGTTTCATACCACCCTAAATTAAGTCTAAAATGGCAGATTTTCTGGTGCTAGTTTCCTTCTTCACGAACGCGTGAAGGAGTCTCTCGTTTGCGATGAAGGATTTAGGGATGAGGAATTTTGTGCTTCGCATTCGCGAAGGTGGGCTCGCGTTCGTGAAGATTGGGGACTGTGAACCTCCATGTTTGTGAGGGATTTGTCGTGTTCACATAGAAGGAGTTGGTCCTTAGAGGGATCTAGGCCGTTGGACTTCGCGTTCGCGAAGGCCTGACTGCGTTCGCAATGCTTTGGCCAAGTTAGCCGTCCTGATCGCGGAGACCAGTCGCGTTCGCGGTGAACATTTTCTGGGTGCTTCCAGCTTTTTCCTTCGCAATCACGAGGGAGTTTCCGTGATTGAGAAGAAGGGTCAATGGGCAGAACACTCATTATAAATCGGGACTTAGGCTATTTTCATCATATCTCACATTTATTGGCTAATTTTAAAGCTTATTGGAGAGGAATGTTCACCTAGCAATTGAAGGTAAGTGATCTCTATCTAATGTGAGTTTAATACTGTACGACCCGTTCGGTCATTCCGTAGAATTTACACTGTTATTCCTGTTTCTGCATTTCTTAGTATGTTTATGATGTGTATGGGTCGGTTGTTTCGGGTTCGGAGTGGTCGTGGTGAAAATTGAGACACTCAGTCTCTTAAAATTAGCCTTATAGTTGGAAAAGTCAACGAGGAGTTGACTTCTTGGTAAACGACCCCGTAATGCGGATTTTATGGCTTGGATAGCTTCGTTAGGTGATTTGGGAATTAGGGGTGTGTTCGAAATGTAGTTTTGATGTCCGGTGTAGAGTTAGGCTTGAATTGGCGAAAGTTAATTTTTGGCGATTTCAGGTCGGCAGTGGAAAATAGGCTATCGGGGTCGGAATGGAATTCCGGAAGTTGGAGCAGGTTCGTAATGTCATTTTGGATATGTGTGCAAATATCAGGTCAATCAAAGGTGTTTTGGATGGTTTCGGCATAGAAATTTCAAAGTTCATAGGCTTGAATTTGATGTGATTTTGGTGTTTTTGCGTTGTTTTTGGTGTTTCGAGGGCTCGAGTAAGTTTGAATGATGTAATGGGGTGTGTTTGTATGTTTGGTTGAGGTCTCGAGGGGCTCGGGTGTGTTTTGGATGCTCAAACGGGCATTTTCGTGCCTTAGGAGTTGCTGGTTTTTTGGTTTTTATGCAGCAGGTATTTCTTCTCTGCGATCGCGCGAGAGCAATCGCGATCGCGTAGCACAAGTGGAGGCAGGCAGAATTTTGCTCTCTGCGGTCGCATAAGTGTGTTCGCGATCGCAATGTTTGGGCAGCTTAGTCAATGCGATCGCGTGGGAGTCCTTGCATTCGCGTAGAAGAAGCTAGGCGTCAGGTGTTGAGCGTATCTCTACGTGGTCGCGTGAAGCCAACCGCAATCGCGTAGGGTGAGTTGGTTGAGGTCCGCGATCGCGGGCAGGACCCTGCATTCACGTAGAAGGAATTTTGGGGGCGTGTTGGTTAATCTCTGCGGTCGCGACTGGAAGTTCGTGATCGCGATGAAGGAAATTGGCCTTGGCAGAAAGTTTAAAAGCTCAAAACGAGGGTTTTAGGCCATATCACAAAACATCATTAGAGAGCTCGGGAGAAGGGGGATTTTGAAGAGATTTTCAGTGGGATTCTTGTGGTAAGTGTTCTTCAATCACTTTTGGCCTAATTTCATGAATTAGTCTTGATTTTTACCATGTAATTTGAGGAATCAAAGTGAAAATTGGGGGAAAATGAGAGGAAAATTTGGGAATTTTTTTTAACGATTTGAAACGGTATTTGAGGTACGATTTTGGTAAATTTGATATGGGTAGACTTGTGGGAGGATAAGGATTCCGGTTTTTTAAATTTTATCGAATTCTGAGACATGGGCCCGGGGGTCGGGTTTGGCCAATTTCAGGATTGTTGAGTAATCTTGGTAAATTTTTATTGGGTTTCGTTCCTTGGCATATTATAATGGTATAAATCTGATTTTTGGTAGATTTGGAGCACTCGGAGGCCGAATCTAGAGGCAAAGACACTGCAGAGTAGTATTTTAGCCAGTTTTTAGGTAAGTAACGTTTCCAAATTTGGATCTGAAGGTTCGATACCCCAAATTACCTGATATGTGATGTTAATTAAGGGGACACACATGCCAAGTGACGGGTGTGCGGGCGTACACCGAATGATTATGGCCTGGCTCACCCCATGGCACTGTCTAATTGTCACTACGGCTTGTTAATTGTACTGTGGAGGTTGTAATTAATGTGAATATACTAGACAACATGTTAGACACAAACACTAAGGCTTCATGCTAAAATGCTAAGACCCGAGTGGTCATATTTTACTGTCTCATCTTGTGATTATTAATGATTTTATATACTCAGTCCTATTATAGATATCATTTCATGCCTCAGTCTCAGAAATTACTATTTACATTCATGTTATTGTTTGGGCCGATTCTTATATCTGTGAGCCATGTGAGTGAGACTGGAAACTATTTACTGAGCGAGGCCGAGAGCCTAATATTGAGACAGTTATGAGATCAGACTTCACACCGCGGCGATCCTTGAATTATGCCTTCGTCGTCTTGATATAGCGATTGGCCTTATAGGAGCCCCATTTGGAGTCTTTACACCCCAGTGAGCGCACAGATATTGAGGGATGGATCTTCCCTGGGCATCGATCTTGTCCGAAGCTACTGATATATTGAGGGATGGATCGTCCCTGGACATGGATTTTGTCCGAGTGATATGTTTCGGAGATGGATCTTCTCCGTGGGGTTGGATTGGCCTTTTTCCACATTACTGAGTGACTACGTCACTTGTGTTTATGTATAATCCGGGATGGACTTTCCCTGGGCCTGAGAGCCATTTACAGTACTGAGTGGACTTCCTTGTGAGAGATTTGGATATTGTGTACATTTCCATTCTGAATTCTCATGATCATATACTGGCATGTAGATCGTACGGGCATACTTGGTGCATTTTGCTTAATATCATATAAATTGTTGCCATGTCTAATCTTGTATAATGTTGTTTAAAACTTCGGAGGTTTAGTCCGTCACTACCTATCAACCCATAGGTTGGATTCGTTACTTACTGAGTTGGTGTACTCACGTTACCCCCTGCACCTTGTGTGCATATCCAGGTACTTCGGGACCCGACAGTGGACATTGAGTAGCCGCCAGAGTTCCATCAGAGTTGTCGAGTAGCAGCTGGCGATCGTGACCTCGTCTTCTCTTTCTTATTCTACCTGTTGTTCTTTATTTCGAGACTATGTAGTCCATTTCTTCTTTTCTTTACTTTATGTTATAGCAGCTCATGACTGAGTGACATTGGATCCGAGGTTGGAAATTTTGGATTTTGGTTTCAAATATTGTTTCAAACTTCAGATTGTTATTATTATCAGTAAATTTCGTTTAAAATTGTATTTATTATTGGAAATTGAAGTTAGCTTAGATAAAATGGGTGTCTTGCCTGGTTCCACGACAGGCGCCATCACGACTCCGAATTTGGGTCGTGACAAGTTGGTATCATAGCTCTAGGTTGAATAGGTCTCACCAGTCATGAGCAGGTTTAGTAGAGTCTTGCGGATCGATACAGAGACGTCTGTACTTATCTTCGAGAGGATACAACACCCTTAGGAAAATTCCACATTATTGAATTCTGTTGTGCGACTCTGTTGAATTCTGGAACTAAACTTATGTTGTTTTCATTCTCTCACATATGGTGAGGACTCGTGCTACCAATCCTGGTGATCAGACGCCAGCATAACCAGCCAGAGGTCGAGGCCGTGGCATAGGGAGGGGTGCAGCCCACTCAGCAGTTAGGGCAGTACCTGTGGACCCTCCCACTGCTCAGGATCAGTTCTCCGCAGTTGAGATCCCAGCGGGACAGGCTCCGACACCAGCAGTGCCCATTATTATTCCGGGTCCTCAGGAGACCCTAGCCCAGATTTTGACAGTGCGCACCAGCCTGGCACATGCCGTCTCCATGTATACTACTGCTGCTACTTCTCAGGCTGGGGGAGGCACTCAAACTCAAGCTGGCCGGACACCTGAGCATGTTACCCAAGGGCTTCAGACACCTAGGGCAGCTCCAGTTCGGCCGATTGCCCCGGTGTAGGATTATGTGGTCCCAACTTTGGCAGATGATGAGCAACGTAGGTTGGAGAGATTCAGCAGACTCCAGCCTCCGAATTTTAGTGGTACTGAGGGCGAGGATGCGCAGGACTTCTTGGACAAGTGTCAGAGGGTACTACGCACAATAGGGATATTATAGGCCAGTGGGGTCTCATTTACTACCTTCCAGTTTTCAGGAGCTGCACTTGCTTGGTGGGAGGCCTATGAGAGGCGTAGACCCGGTGATGCAGCGCCCCTTACCTAGCATCAGTTCTCCATTCTCTTCTTGAGAAGTATATACCGCAGTCCTGCAGGGAGGAGCTGCGTAGAGAGTTCGAGCAGTTGCATCAGGGGGACATGACCGTGATGCAGTATGAGATGATGTTGTCTGAGTTGGCCCGTCATGCAATTTGGCTAGTCCCCACAGATAGAGAGAGGATCAGAAGGTTTGTTGATGTCCTCATTCACTAGCTTCGGATTTTTCTGACCAGGGAGAGGGTATCTGGCGCTTCTTTTGAGGAGGTAGTTGACATAGCCAGAGAGATTGATTCAGTTCGCCGCCAGGAGCGAGTTGAGAGGGAGTCCAAGAGGCCTCGAGGGTCTGGTAGTTATGGTGGTGTTTACTCGGGAGGTCAGTCTCAGCACAACAGAGGCCGTTCATTTAGGCCTCCTCAGCCAGCATGTCCAACCTACAGTGGTTCTTCATCGGGAAATGGTTCCCGTAGCACTCATCCGGGCCGTTCATCATTCAGCGCCCTCCCAACCCAGATCTCATCTCGTCCACCATCAGTTCAGGGTTCTTCAGCACATGGCTCTTCTACTGGATATTCTGGTTTCAGGGGTTCCCTTCAGTCCCCACCGTTTTTTGCTGAGAAGGGTTGCTTCGAGTGTGGGTATCGGGGTCATATCAAGAGGTATTGTCCCCGTCTTTCTGGTAGTTCATTTCAGCAGAGGGGCCAACCTCCAGTTTCAGCACCAGCTTCTACACCACCCGCTTGTATTGGTAATAAAGAGCTTCACACGTGTAACAATTGTGATGACTCAGCAATTTCTGTGGAACAATGAAAACGTGACAACTGGACGGGACTCTATGAAGAAGTACAAGGCGAAGAGACACAGAATAGCATACCCACGGGATAATCAGCTACTGGAATCTCAACCTAATTGAGAAGATGAAGAGGCACGGTCAGAATCAATCCAGGCAGAATAAAGGGCAGATTCAGAGATCTTCAATTAATGAGGCAGACATTACATAACCTTCACGCAACAGTTACGGTTAATCATTGTAACGTTACATTAATGACATTATTAGTCATTAATGCTCAATCATTGAAAAGGGAAGATATTATATTAAGAAATTCCCAATATAAGGGAGTAAAATATAGCTTGTAAGGACACATTCGGACTACTATTGCAATACACTTACTTTTTGTGCATTTTACTGCTTTCCATTTACGAGTTTACTTATAATTATAAGCTTATTCTTTGGTTATCAGAAACCCGTGTTCTTCTTAAAATAGCTTTGGGCAAAGAATCTAATTCTTTGCTTAAACAAATTGGTTCCGTTACCGGGAATCTGATAATCTTCGTTTACTTTCAAACAACATTCTCTGAATTATGTCGAACGCCAACGACAATAACCAACAAAGGAATGGAACTCCAACTCCATCACATTCAGGAACCCCGCGAGGTTCAAGGGAACATTCCCCAGAAAGATCCACTACTCAAAACAACAATAACAACGGTAACGATCAAACATGAGAACAAGATCGGGTGAAACAAATGATTGCAGAGTATGTAAACCAAGCCTTACAAGACATTTTGAGGGGGTTACCGGCTGCATCACCTACACCACCTCTTAACAACACCATAACTGTGGAAAATCCTCAATCCGGATTAGCCAACTCAGAAAGTGGGGGCACTCCTAATGAATCCCTCGAAGCAAGACCAGGTATGTCTAATAACCCAGAATTACAATCTTTATTGCTAACCTTGCAGAAACAGGTGAAAGAACAAAACGATCGAACCGAACAAATTCCTGGAGTACCACTTGTTATCAAAGGCATTGATATTGATAGATATTCTCAACAACCTTGGAAGCCAAGTGCAGCACCCCTGCCTATTCCCAAGAAATTCAAAATTCCTGGTGTTCTCAAATATGACGGGACAACCGACCCACGTGATCATCTAACTGCTTTTACCACCGGAGTCAAAGGCAATGACCTGACTAAACAAGAAATTGAGTCAGTCTTAGTCAAGAAGTTTGGAGAAACACTCACCAAAGGAGCATTAACCTGGTATTCTCTTCTACTTGAAATTCTATTGACTCTTTTACTTAGCTTGCAGATTCTTTTATAAAAGTGCATTCCGGTGCGCAAAAAGTTGAAAAAAGAATGGAGGACATATTTAAAATAAAACAAGGAGACACAGAGTTGCTTCGTGAATTTGTAGACAGGTTTCAACGAGAAAGAATGTTGCTGCCAAGGGTACCTGACAATTTGGCAACCATGGCATTTGCAAGCAATTTAAATAATAAAAGCTCAGAAGCCACGAGAAGACTCAAGGAAAGACTGAGAGAATTCCCAGCCACGACATGGAACGATGTCTATAACAGGTATAGTACCAAGCTACGTATAAAAGAGGACACCATTGCTCAATCAAGGGCTGAAGATTGAACCAGTTCTAGACACTCCGAACCAGAAAGGAGAACAGGAACGTCCCTTTTATGGGACCTTCTCAAATAGAGATACGGGCTCATCCTCATCGAGATCCAGAAAGGATCGGGATGAACGAAACATAGGTAAAACAAGAATTGGAGACCACAACTTCAATGTAAGTACTTCTGAATTAATTACAGTTCTTAGAAATATGGGTGATAAGGTTCGATGGCCCAAAGAAATGAGGTCGAACACAAATAAAAGGAACCTAGACTTCTGGTATGAGTTCCATAATGACCATGGACACAGAACGTCGGATTGCAGATTTTTGCAAGGTGAGGTAGAACAATTATTAAAACAGGGCTACCTAACATAATTGTTTAGCGAAAAAGGTAAGCATGCATATATGAAGAACAGGCAGGAGCCCCTGAAACCATCATCTCCAAAACAAACCGTCAACGTGATACACGGAGGTGAGGAGGTAGCTTAGTTAACATTATCCTATCAAGAGTTGTGGAAGAAATGCTAATGGAGGATCAAGTAATCCCAAAAGCACGAGTCTTATCTGGGTTTGACAACTCTACGGTCATAACAAAAGGGGAAATTGAGCTTGGCACTTATGTAGTGGGAGTAATAAAAAATACTAGGTTCCAAGTCATTGATACTGACATGGCCTACAACGTAATCCCGGGAAGACCATGTATCCATGATTTACAATTCTCAGTCTTACCTTGGTTATCAGAAACTCGCGTTCTTCTTAAAAATAGCGTTGGATCTAATTCTTTTTGGTTAAATAAATTGGTTCCATTACTGGGAATATGATAATCTTTGTTTTCTTTTCAAGGAATATCCTCTGAACTATGTCGAACTCCAATGAAAATAACCAACAAAGGGATAGAACCCCATCACCTTTAGGATCCCCACGAGGTTCAAGGGAACAATCCCAAGAAAGACCTAACAACAATAACAATGATAATGATCAAACAGTAGAGCAAGACCAGGTGAAGCAAATGATTGCGGAGTATGTGAGCCAGGCTTTGGAAGTATTTTCGAGGGGGTTACCGGCCGCATCAGCTACACCACCCCCTAACAACACTATAACTGTGGAAAATCTCCAGTCTGGGTTAACAAACTCAAGAAGTGGGGGTAGTCCTAATGAATCTCTTGAAGGGAGACCAGGTATGTCTAATAACTCCGAGTTACAATCTTTATTACTAACCTTGTAGAAACAGGTGAAGGAACAAAACGATCGAATCGAATAGATTCCTGGAGTACCACCTGTTATCAAAGGTATTGGCGTTGATAGGTATTCTCAACAACCTTGGAAACCAAGCGCAACACCCCTTCCTATTCCCAAGAAATTCAAAATGCATGATGTTCCTAAGTATGACAGGACAATGACCCACGTGACCATGTGACTGCTTTTACCACTAGAGTGAAAGGAAACGACTTAACAAAACAAGAAATCGAGTCGGTCTTAGTCAAAAAGTTTGGAGAAACACTTACTAAAAGAGCGTTAACCTGGTATTCTCTTCTCCCTGAAAATTCTATTGATTCTTTTGCTGAGCTTGCAGATTCTTTCATAAAAGCGCATTCCGGTGCACAAAAAGTCGAAAAAAGAATAGAAGACATATTCAAAATAAAACAAGGAGACACAAAACTGCGTTATGAATTTGTAGACAGGTTTCAACGATAAAGAATGATGCTACCAAGGGTGCCTGATAATTGGGCAGCCATGGCATTTGCAAGAAATTTAAATAATAAAAGCTTAGAAGCCACAAGAAGACTCAAGAAAAGCTTGAGAGAATTCCCAGCTACAACATGGAATGACGTTTATAACAGGATATCACTAAGCTTCGTATAGAAGAAGATATGATTGCTCGTTCGAAGGATGAAGATCGTATTAGCTCCAGACGTTCTGAATCTGAAAGAAGATCAGGTAAGAACAGGTACGACCCTTATATGGGACCTTTGGGGCGAGAAACTCATCCCAGGTTCGAAAACACTCGGTCAGAATATAGACCATCAAGTAGACATGCGGGCTCATCCTCATCAAGATCCAGAAAGGATCGGGATGAACGAAATAGAGGTAATACACGAATTGGGGATCACACCTTCAATGTAAGTACTTCCAAATAATTTCGGTATTAAGAAATATGGGTGATAAGGTTCGACGGCCCAAAGAAATGAGGTCGAACCCAAATAAAAGGAACCTAAATTTGTGGTGTGAATTAAATAATGATCATGGAGACAAAACTGCATATTGCAGATTTTTGCAAGGTGAGGTAGAACAATTATTGAAATAGGGCTACTTAACAGAATTGTTTAGTGAAAAAGGTAAGCAGGCATACATGAAGAACAAGCAGGAGACCCCGAAACCACCATCTCCAAAACGAACCGTCCACGTGATACATGGAGGTGAAGAAGTAAACGGAGTGGCCTGCAAAAGAACCACAAAGTTCACCATTACACACGGGAAGCGGTTTTGTGAGAACTTGGAAGCAGACAATATAACATTTGATGATGCAGATATCAGCGGATTAATGCTTCCTCACAACGACGCTCTGGTAATATCTTTACTTATTCATGACACTAACGTAAAAAGAGTGTTGATTGATCCAGGTAGTTCAGTTAATATTATTTTGCTAAGGTTCGTTGAAGAAATGCTATTGGGGAATCAAGTAATCGCAAAGGCACGAGCTATATCATGGTTTGATAACTCTACAGTTATAACAAAAAGGGAAATTGAACTTAGCACTTATGCTGAGGGAGTAATAAAAAATACCAGGTTCCAAGTCGTCGATACTGATATGGCCTATAACGTAATCATGGGAAGGCCATGGATCCATGACATGAAAGCAATATCATCCACCTCGCATCAAATAATTAAATTCCCCTTCGAATAGGGAATTCAACAGATTAGAGGCGATCAGCAAACTGCGAGAAATATAAATTCCGTGGTACACTACAAAAAAAAGTAGAGGTGGAAGAATCAAAAGATAAGGAAATCTCCCAAGCAGAAAATATTGCCCAAACAGGTATGGAAGAAATTACTACCCAAATAGGTACGGAAGATATTATTGCCAATACAGGTACGGAAGAAGATGTCCATGAGAAGGTGAATCAAGTCAGCACATTAGAGGTACTGAATCATACAGACGTAGATACCAGACCTGATGTCATTCAGGAACCAAAGGAAGATGAACACATCAAAACAAAAACGGAAGAACTCGAAGTTGTCCCATTGTTTGAACAAAAGACTGAACAGAAAGTTCACATAGGCACGAGGCTAAGCCCAAGCCGAAGAGGTAAACTAATTGATTATTTAAAAGCTAACATAGATTGCTTTGCATGGTCCCATTCAGACATGACAGGTATATCTCCAGAAGTGATGACTCATAAGCTAAATGAAGATCCATCCTTCGTACCTATTAAGTAGAAGAAAAGAAATCAAGGACCATTCAAGAACCAAGTAATTGACGAAGAGGTACAAAAACTCTTGAAAATTGGTTCAATATGCGAGGGGGGCTTATTGTTACAAAGTCATGACTTTTGGCCTGAAAAATGCTGGAGCCACGTATCATAGGCTAGTGACCAAGATGTTCCAGGAACATCTGGGGAAGACAATGGAAGTTTACATCGATGACATGCTGGTGAAATCAACACACGCGGAGGATCATTTCTAGCACCTCTCTATTACATTTGAAATTTTACGCAAGTATAATATGAAATTGAATCCAGAAAAATGCGTCTTTGGTGTAGAATCAACTTTAGGAAGATTTATTTCCAGGGCTTCGGAGAAGAGATTTAAGTTCTTTTCAGTTCTTAAAAAGCAGAATTAGTTCGAATGGACTAAGGAATGTCAACAGGCTCTCAAAGATCTGAAGGCTTATCTGTCAAAACCACCGTTGTTATCAAAGACAAAAGAGGGGGAAAAAGCTATATATCTATCTTGTCGTTGCAGAAATTGCCGTAAGTGCAGTACTGTTAAGGGAAGACAGAGGTAAACAATCTCCCATTTATTATGTAAGCAAGACTTTATTAGATGCTGAAACTAGATACCCACTTCTAGAAAAATAAGCCTTTGCTCTAATCATGGCAGCCAGGAAATTAAGATCATATTTTCAATGTCATCCAATCACTGTTGTGACCTCATATCCATTAAGAAATATTCTGCATAAACAGTAATTATCTGGAAGACTAGCTAAATGGGCTATAGAATTAAGCGAGCATGACATAATATATCAGCCTAGGACTGCAATAAAGTCTCAAATTCTAGTTGATTTCGTCGCCGATTTTAATAATAGCATCGTCCCTGAAGTAGAAAAAGAGTTACAACTTCTTAATGGGACTAATTCGGGCATATGGACCTTGTTCACTGACGGCTCTTCTAATATAAAATGAGTCGACTTAGGCATAGTCTTAATCTCACCCACGGGTGAAAAGACACGGCAAGCTATTAAATGTTATCCCATAACTAACAATGAAGCAGAGTACGAAGCTGTCATTGCAGGACTTGAACTGGCACAAGAACTCTCAATTGAGCAGATCGTGATTAAAAGTGACTCCCAACTGGTAGTAAATCAGATGCAGGGAACTTATATTGCTAGAGAGGCTTGGATGCAACAATATGTGGAAAAGGCACGAGATCTCATTAGGCAGTTCAAAACATGGAAGGTTATACAAAGACCTAGAGAGGAAAATATAGAAGCGGATGCATTGGCTAACATCGCAGCAGTTACAGAAGTAACAAATAAAGACAATACAATTGTCGTCCACTTGTTTCATTCAGCAATTGACCACGTCAAAAATGAGGTAACTTTTAACAATTTAACCTGGGATTGGAGAAAGGAAATTTTTAATTTTTTGAGAATGGCATCGACCTAAAGACAAAAGAGCAGCTCAAGCACTTTGCCGAAAAGCTGCGAGGTACTGCCTCATTTGCAATTCTCTATATCGCAAAATGTTCGGATGTCCCCTAGAGAAATGCCTCGGACCAAATCAAACAGAGTTCGTGATGAAGGAAGTATACAAAAGACACTGTGGAAATCATGCATGGGCGAGATCTTTAGTCAAAACCCTAATCAGAGCAACGCACTATTGGCCCAAGATGGAAGAAGAGGCTGAAAACTTCGAACTAAATGTGACAAATGCCAGCGATTTGCTAACAACATGCATCAACCAGCAGAGGTATTACACCTAGTGAAATCTCCATGGCCATTCATGAAATGGGGGATGGACATAGTGGGACCCCTTCTCTCAGCTAAAGGAAAGGTACGGTTCTTACTCGTGTTAACTGACTATTTCACAAAATGATCCACCTGCTTTTCTCTTTGAAGAAGAAGAGCCTGAAATGATCTCATGGGCCTGAGCCAAGGACAACTTGGGAACAGACGTGGATGCAGAAACTCCACGCGTGAGAAATCCTATCAAAAGAAAAGGATTAAATGTTGCTCAAAGGAAGGAAGAAGTACAAACAAAAACTTCACTTACCGTGAGTCTTAACTCTCCAACCAAACCTCCCAGAGAGGTACTTCCATGAATGTTCTTCTAATGGAGCGGTTAACAAAATATTTTCTACCACTTCTTGAAAATCGGAGACATTCTCGACGGTTCCCATGATTGCTGCAAAAAGAATAAACAGCTACGGTATTGATAAAATATCTAAATAAAAACGCAAGGAATGTGAGCAAAAATGTACTCACGTGCAAGATTCCACTTCTCAGGTAAGGGAAGATTCTCTTCACCTACTAAACCAGCAGTAGGAACAGCAACATACCGAAGAAACCAACCTCGATCCTTATCATTGTCAGGAGTCACTAACACTCTTTTACTCCTAGCAGCCAGGGTAAAGATTCCCTGGCAGAACAGCATTGGAGAATAGAGGTGAATAAGATGATGAAAGGTAAAGGGTATCGAAGCTAAGGTAGCCAAATATCTAAGACATGCAACGACTCGCCATAAAAGAGGACCGACATGTCCCAAGCAAATTTTGAAAAATCGACAGAACTCGATGATAATTGGGTCGATGGGAGGCTTGAACCCTAATGTAAAGGGATAGGTATAAACAAAAAGAATACCCTGTCTTGTAAGACGTTTTTCTTTGATTACTATTTGGAATGACGACAGGAAAATCGGACCTCCAATAACAGTCCCTGCGTCCAAGAGAAACTAAACCTTCAGTGATCTAGGTAGGGTACTTGTCAACGCTATCAAGAGACGACAATGAAGAAAGCTGATCTTTAAGGGCCTAACTATCCCTAGCAAAAGTGAATTCTGCATGTACTATTTCATCGACCCTCGGTTCGCGCAAAGGTTCGTGATATTCTCTACCTTTGGACGAAGATCTAGAAGACCTAGACCTCGGAGAAGTTAAAGACCTAGAAGAAGGAGGGGGAAGTAATTTGAGAAGAGGAAGAACCCCTTGAAGGAGTAGAACCTAAATTCCTCAACCTGCCGCCTCTCCTACTCCGTGTCGGAGCAGAAGAGGGAGTCAAATCATCTACGTTTATAACTCTCTTAGATTGGTTTGAGGAAGACATATTTACAAACACAAGAAAAAGTTCTTTAAAAATATAGTTTGAAAGTTAGAAGTTTTTCGTAAAGAAAGGAAAAGGGGTATTTATACTTGAAGACAACTGTCTAAAATGGGAAAAAACAATGATGTGAAAGCCATAATTGAAGGTGTCACTTCATGATTGATGCAAACGCAAAAAGCCCTAAAGGTGCTGAACAATTGCAGAACCAATCCGGAAATGCCACATGACATAAGCATTAAATGGAAGTGACAAGCGATGCCTACGTTTAGAGAAAGATGCAATGATTCGAGTGAAGCGGCGGCAAAATATTCCCGCCATAAATGAGTATCCACTTACCAAATATTAATCGATAAATAAATGGTAAGTGGGGGGACTATCTGTATTGGTAAAAAAGAGCTTCACATATGTAATAATTCTTGATGACTCAGCAGTCTATGTGGAGCAATGAAAATGCGATAGCTGGACAGGACCCTATGAAGAGGTAAAAAAAAAATAGGCACGACAAATCATACCCACGGTGTAATTAGCTACGGGAGTCTCAACCTGATTGAGAAGATGAAGAGACACGGTCAGAATGTGTCCGGGCGGAACAAAGGGCAGATTCAGATATCTTCAATTAATGATCCACACGTTACACAAACTTCACGCAATAGTTACAGTTATTCATTGTAATGTTACATTAATGCCATAATTAGCCAATAATTTAAAATCATTAAAAATGTAGACATTATATTAAGAAATACCCTATATAAGGGAATAAAATATAGCTTGTAAGGGACATTCGAATTACTATTGCTATACACTTTACTTTTCGTGCATCTCATTGTTTTCTATTTACACATTTTACTTACAATTCTCAGTCTTGCCTTGGTTATCAGAAAACCGCGTTCTTCTTAAAAATAGCTTTGGTCAAAGGATCTAATTCTTTGGTTAAACAGACTTATTGTTACAAAGTCATGCCTTTTGGCCTGAAAAATGCTGGAGCCACGTATCAAAGGCTAGTGACCAAGATGTTTCAGGAACATCTGGGAAAGACGATGGAGGTTTACATCGATGACATGTTGGTAAAATCAACACAAGCGAAAGATCATTTCCAGCATCTTTCAATTACCTTCGAAATTTTACGCAAGTATAATATGAAGTTGAATCCAGAAAAATGCGCCTTTGACATGAAATCAGGTAAGCTTTTGGATTTCCTTGTATCAAATAGAGGAATAGAAGTAAATCCTGCTCAAATTAAGGTTATCGATGAAATACCCAATATACTTACAAGCAAAAAAGAAGTTCAAAGACTAACTGGTAGAATTGCAGCCTTGGGAAGATTTATTTCCAGGTCTTCGGAAAAGAGTTTTAAATTCTTTTCAGTTCTAAAAATGCAGAATCAGTTCAAGTGGACTGAGGAATGTCAGCAGGCTCCAAAAGATCTGAAGTCCTATCTATCAAAACCCCCATTGTTGTCGAAGCCAAAAGAGGGAGAAAGGTTGTACGTCTATCTTGTCGTTGCAGAAATTGTCGTAAGTGCATTGTTGGTAAGGGAAGATAAAGGTAAACAATCTCCAGTTTATTAAATAAGCAAGACTTTATTAGATGCTGAAACTAGATACCCACATCTAGAAAAATTAGCCTTAGCTTTAATCATGGCAGCTAGAAAGTTAAGACCATATTTTCAATGTTGTGACCTCTTACCCATTGAGGAATATTCAGCATAAACATGACTTATTGGGAAGATTAGCTAAATGGATTATAAAATTAAGTGAGCATGACATAATATATCTGCCAAGGACTGCAATAAAATCTCAAATTCTAGCTGATTTCGTCGTTGATTTTAATAATAGCATAATCCCTGAAGTGGAAAAGGAGTTACAACTTTTTAACGGGGCTAATCTAGGTATATGGACCCTATTTACTGACGACTCTTCAAATGTAAAAGGAGCCGGCTTGGGTATAGTCTTAATATCACCTACGGGTGAAAAGACACGACTAGCTATTAAATGTTATTCCATAAATAACAATGAAGCAGAGTACAAAGCTATCATTGCAGGACTTGAACTGGCACGAGAACTCTCAATCGAGCAGATCGTGATTAAAAGATACTCTCAACTGGTAGTAAACCAGATGCAGGGAACTTACATTGCTAGAGAAACTCGGATGCATCAATATCTAGAAAAGGCACGAGATCTAATAAGAATTCAAATCATGGAAGGTTATGCAAATAACTAGGGAGGAAAATGCATAAGCACATGCATTAGCTAACCTCGCAGCAGTTGCAGAAGTGACAAATAAAGACAATGCAATTGTCGTTCATTTATTTCACTCAACAATCGACCAGGTCAAAAATGAGGTAACATTTAACAATTTAACCTGGGATTGGAGAAACGAAATTTTGAATTTTTTGCAAAAGTGTACCGTACCTGAAGATAAAAAAGCAGCTCAAGCACTTCGCCGAAAAGCTGCACGGTACTGCCTCATTCGCAATACTTTATACCGGAAAATGTTTGGAGGTCCCTTAGCAAAATGCCTTGGACCCAATAAAACAGAGTTCGGGATGAAGGAAGTCCACGAAGGACACTATGGAAATCATGTAGGAGCAAGATATTTAGTCAAAACCTCAATCAGAGTAGGGTACAATTGGCCCAAAATGGAAGAAGAGGCTTAGAGTTTCGTAGCTAAACGTGACAAATGCCAACGATTTGCTAACAACATCCATCAACCAGCAGAGTTACTTCACCCAGTGATATCACCGTGGCCGTTTGTGAAATGGGGCATGGACATAGTGGGACCCCTTCCCCCATCTAAAGGAAAGGTACGGTTCTTACTCGTGTTAACTGATTATTTCACAAAATGGGTTGAAGCGGAGGCTTTTAAAAAGGTGCAGGAGAAAGAAGTGAAAAGCTTCATATGGAGAAATATAATATGCCGCTTTGAAATACCGAGGGAGATCGCATATGATAATGGCCCACAATTCATAGGCTCGCAAATCACAGAATTCTTTGACAGTTGGCAAATCAAAAGAATCACTTCGTCACCATATCACCCCGTGGCTAATGGGCAAGCCGAGTCAACAAACAAAGTCATCGTCAACAACCTAAAGAAACGATTGGAGAAAGCCAAAGGAAACTGGCATGATGAGCTACCGGTAGTATTATGGTCTTACAGAACAACTACAAAAACAGCCATAGGAGAAACTCCATTCGCGCTTGTTTACGGTTTAGAAGCTTTGATACCAGTGGAGATTGGCGAACCAAGCACAATATTTACAACAACCACAGAGGAAACAAACAACGACGAGTTGAGAACTAATCTGGACTTGCTCGAGCAAAGAAGAGAAGCTGCACTAATACGAATGGAAGCTCAAAAATAAATCATAGAGCGATATTACAACAGGAAAGCTCATCTCAGATATTTCAAAATTGGAGATTTCATTCTTAAAAAGGTCTTCCAATCAACGAAGGAAGTTGGTGCAGGAAAGCTAAATCCAAATTGGGAAGGACCTTACAAAGTCCGTGGCATTGATGGAAAAGGCGCTTATGAGTTGGAGGCTATGGGCGGCAGGATCTTACCAACCAGTTGAATGCCGTTCATTTAAAGAAGTATTACTTCTAAGTAAAAGGAATACCCTCGGTCAAGTATCATTACGTTCAATTTTACTTTTGTACAGTTAAATTTTTACTAACTGTTTTAGATAATAGGAAAAAAGCTAACCCATCACCAGATGATGATATTAGACCTGCAAAGACATGAGAAAGTAACTGAATTCCCGGTCTAGGGTTACAACTTTCTGATGGACGTTTTAAAGGGTTTAGCAGTCATCATCTAAAAACTATATACCTTCGAGTCTCGTATGTTTTTCCTCTTCAGGAAAAGGACCACAAGGAAGGAATAGTCAAGTCCTCGAGATTTCATTCTTCAAATCTCAAACACTTGGGGGACTATACAGTATGGAGGGCAAATATGAAATAAAGAAGACTATCTAAAAGTCAAAGCTCGAGCCTAAAGAACCATCTTCCCAACAAGTCAAGTACTATGAGCAAAATCAAAAGAGCCAAAGACTCAAACCACAAAGCCTGATTCAAAAAACCTTCAAAAACATATTCGTAAATATAAACGAATGTTCAGGTTAAAGGTAGAATATTAATTACGGGTAAAAATGTACATATTTGTACTTATTCAAAAAACTGTTATAACAGAAAACATTTATGGATAAAAGATCATTATCCTTGTACTTACTCAAAAACTGTTGTAAATGAAAACAGTTACGGATGAAAAAGCATTACCTTTGTATACATTTGAAAACCGTTATCAATAAAAACAGTTATGGGTAAAAATTCATACCCTTGTATTTAAAACTGTTGTAAACAAAAAACAGTTATTCCCTTGTACTAATTCGAAAATACTGTTACAAAAAGAAAATAGTTACAAGTGCAAGTTTATACCAAATTTGTTAAAAGAAAATAGTTGCAAAATGAGTTATAGACGATACGCAAACACATGCGAAATGTTACGAAAGTTCAATACAAAAACTTTCTTTAAAACATTGTTAGAAAGAAACATGTGAAAAATTCCTATCTCTCTATTGCATATTTACACCATTATGAAGTTGAGACGTCTTCTTCATTAAGTGTCGATCAAAAAAGGGCCCTCTTTCATAAATCGTGCCTATTACAAAAAGGTACGAATAATCTAAGCATTTTATAAATGAAAAACTCAGAGGTAAACCAAAAACCTCAAAAATAAAACATGCAAAAGACTTAAAGAGTGAAACAAAAACTCAAAGGAAACTAAAGTCAGCTGACATTGATAGAAATATATTAACGACAAAAGAAACTAAGTGTTAACTTAGTCTAAGCCGTATTAATTTTTACATTAGGTGCTCTTAAGTTGTCAGTTGGGGACTTAATAAAGGATCCAAACTTACCCTCAATGGGACTGGGGGTAACCACCAATTGATACAAAGAAGAAGAAAAAGAGAACCAATTTCTTAAACTTCTTCACATGGGGGGTTGTCTTCATTAGCAGGAGTATCGGCTTGGGATGGAGAGACATGAGCAGTTAGAACCTAAACCTCTGGGTAAGAAAGATTTTGACTTTTCTAATACTTCTCAATGGTCTCCTTGGTTTTAGCAATTTTAGCTTCCAAGTAAAACCCCTCTTGGCCCATTTCCGCCAATGTGTCGAGACAAGAGTTCATATAAGCCCAGCTAACATCGACGACTGCTTTGTCTTCAAGAGCTTCATAATCTTTCTCCCACAGTTCAACTTCAGCTATTAATTCATCCCTTTCAGCCACGACAGCATCATGAGAGGCCTTTAAAGGAGTGAGGGACCTATCCAGGATTTGGACCTTCTACAGAGAGTTACGGAGATCCTCCTGAGTTTGAGTGAGCGACTAAACAAGTTCACCAGAATACTCCTCCTTATGGTCCAACAAGGCCTTCAGGCTCCTGATCTTTTCAGAGGCACGGGACAGCTGCTCTGTGAATGACGACTCTAAGACACTCTTGTCCTTGCCTTCCTGGTTCGAAGACTCCTTCTCAACGGCCAACTCTGGTGCCATAACCCTCACTTGCTACTCCAAGGTACACTTCTCTTCTTCCACTGCTTCCATGTCGAGTTGTAAGCTTTCATATTGCTCTTTCCAATTATCTACATCGATACGCAAGTCCCTTGCTGCCCGCTCCATTTGAGAAACCCCCTTCATTAACTATGTGCCTACTAATTTAATCTACAAAAGGAGATAAATTAGATACGGCAAGAATGTTTATAAGAACGTACGAAGGAAAGAACATTTTTACCTTTAAAGAAGAGTGCACAATCTCATTTACCCATGTAAGGGAACCGTGGCTGTCCAGCTTAGCTCTCTCAGACATACCTATTAATGGTTTCAGCCATACTTCAGCCTGGCCTGATTTTTTGAAGAGGCTGCCCGCTGCTGGAACCTCTATCATCACCTGCCTCATCTCCCCCCTGCTGTAAGACCCTACTTCTGCAGCAGATGAAGGAGCCACGGGTAGAGAAGTCTGAGAGGTAGAAAAAGCCACGGGAGCAGAAGTAATAACAGGATCGGGAATAGCCAAGGGAGCAGAGATTATAACAGGAGTAACTGAGGAAAGTTGTTTAGAGGCAGGAGGATAGAAAACAGCAAGGGGAGCTTCATCATCAATAGAACCAAAACCTTCACGGAACAAGAGATCAACTGATTCACGAAGGGGAGAGGGAGTTGCACCCTCGGGGGCAGACAGTTCAAATTCAAACACGGGAGGGTCAATGACAGGTGCAGACTCATCGTCATGGACCACCTTCCTCCTACGTAACCTATGGACTAGAGAACCCTCCTCTTCCTCCTCTTCCTCTAAGGTCCTTGACCCACTTTCTTTTCTCTTTGAAGAGGAAGAACCCGAAATGATCTCCTGAGCCTTTGCCAGGGACAACTTTGAAGCAGACACGGCTGCAGCAGGAACTCCACGAGCAGGAAACCCTATCAAATGAAAGGGATTAAATAAATCTCAAAAGAGGGAAGAAGTAAAAACAAAAACTTCACTTACCCTGAGTCTTAACTTTCCAACCAAACCTCCAAGAGAGGTATTTCCACGAACGTTCTTCTAATGGAGCGGTTATCAAGAGTTTTTCTACCCAATCTCGAAAACTGGAGACATTCTCGATAGTTCCCATGATTGCTGCAAAGAAAAGAGACAGTTACGGTACTGATAAAGTATCAAAAACAAAAGGAAAGCGATGTGAGCAAAACTGTACTCACGTGCAAGATTCCACTTCTCAGGGAAAGGGAGATTTTCTTCGCCTACTAAACTAGAAGTAGGAACAGCAACATACCAGAGGTACCACCCTCGGTCTTTATCATCATCAAGAATCACTAACACCCTTTTACTCCTAGCCACGAGAGTAAAAACTCCTTGGCGGAACAACATTGGAGAATAGAGGTGAATGAGATGATAAAAGGTAAAGGGGACCGAAGCTAAATTAGCCAAATATCTAAGGCACACAACAACTCGCCACACGAGAGGACCGACTTGTCCCAGACAAACTTTAAAGAATCGACAAAACTCAATGATAACAGGGTCGATAGGAGTCTTATAATCCTAACGTGAAAGGATAAGTATAAAGAAAAGAATAACCATCCTTGTAAGAGGTTATTCTTTGATTACTATTGGGAATGACAACAGGAAAATCAGGCTTCCAGTAATAGTCCATGCGTACAAGAGATATTAAACCCTCAGTTATCTCGGTAGGGTATTTATCTGCACCATCATGAGAAGACATTGAAGAAAGCTATTCTTTAAGGGCCTGACTATCCCTAGTAAAGGAAAATTCCGCAGGTACAATTTCATCGACCCTCGGCTCACGCAGAGGTTCACTGTGTTCTTTACCTTTTGAAGAAGATATCGAAGCCCTAGTCCTTGGAAAAGATAAAGAAATGGCAGACCTAAAAGAAGACGGGGGAGTAACATGAGAAGAAAAGGAACCCCTGGAGCGAGTAGAACCTAAACTCCTAAGCCTACCGCCTCTCTTACTCCGCGTCGGAGCAGAAGAATTAGTCAGATCATCTACGTTAATGACTCTCTTAGATTGGTTTGAAGAAGACATATTTACAAAGACATAAAAAATTATTTGCAAACGAAGTATGAAAGACAGAAGTTTTTCGTGAAAGTAAAAAAAGGAAAAAGGGTATTTATACTCGAAGGCAACCGTAAAAAAAAAAAGGAAAAAACAGCGATGTGAAAGTCATATTTGAAGATGTCACTTCGTGACTGATGTAGACGCAAAAAGCCCTAAAAGGTGCTGAACAATTGCAGAACCAATCCGGGAATGCCATGTGGCACATGCATTAAATGGAAGTGACAAGTGACGCCTACGTTCAGAGATGGATGCAATGTTACGAGTGAAGCGGCGGCAAAATATTCCCGCCATAAATGAGTATCTACTTACCAAATATTAATCGATAAATAAATGGTAAGTGGGGGACTATCTATATTGGTAAAAAAGAGCTTCATACGTGTAACAATTATGATGGCTCAGCAATCTATGTGGAATAATGAAAATGTGACAACTGGACGGGACTCTATGAAGAGGTACGAGGCGAAGAGATAGGGAATAGCATACCCACGGGATAATTAGCTACGGGAATCTCAACCTTATTGAGAAGATGAAGAGGCACGGTCAGAATGAATGCATGCAGAATAAAGGGCAAATTCGGAGATCTTCAATTAATGAGCCAGACGTTACATAACCTTCACGCAACAGTTACGGTTAATCATTGTAACGTTACATTAATGACATTATTAGTGAGACTCCCGATATTGACTCTGTTACTGTGGTTCGTGACTTGCTAGACGTATTTCCTGCTGACCTGCCAGGCATGCCACCTGACAGAGACATTGATTTTGGTATTGACCTGGTGCCAGGCACTCAACCTATTTCTATTCCACCTTATCGTATGGAGCTAGTGAAGTTGAAGGAATTAAAGGAGCAACTTGAGGAACTCCTAGATAAGGGGTTCATTCGGCCTAGTATGTCACATTGGGGTGCACCAGTGTTGTTTGTGAAGAAGAAAGATGGTTCTGTGCGCATGTGTATTGATTATCGGTAGCTGAACAAGGTTACGGTGAAGAACCGGTATCCCTTGCGTCGTATTGATGATCTGTTTGACCAACTTCAGGGAGCTATAGTGTTCTCCATGATTGACTTGAGAACCGGGTATCATCAGCTCAAGATTCGGGACCTTGACATCCCGAAGACTGCTTTCAGGACCAGATATCATTATTATGAATTCCTTGTTATGTCATTTGGGCTGACCAATGCCCCAGCCGCGTTCATGCATTTTATGAACATCGTGTTTCAGCCGTATCTGGACTCTTTTGTCATAGTGTTCATTGATGACATCCTGGTATATTCTCGGAGCCAGGAGGAGCATGCTCAGCATTTTAGGGTTGTGTTGCAGAGGTTGAGAGAGGAGAAGTTTTATGCAAAGTTCTCCAAGTGTGAGTTTTGGCTTGGCTCAGTAGCTTTCTTGGGGTACGTGGTGTCCAGTGAGGGTATTTAGGTTGATCCGAAGAAGATAGAGGCGGTGCAGAGTTGGCCCAGACCGTCCTCAGCTACAGAGATTAGGAGTTTCCTTGGTTTGGCGGGATATTACCGTCGCTTTGTGGAGGGGTTTTCTTCTGTTGCTTCACCCTTGACCAGATTGACCCAGAAGGATGCTCAGTTCAGATGGACCCAGAAGGATGCTCAGTTCAGATGGACTGAGGAGTGTGAGGAGAGCTTTCAGAAGCTCTAGTCAGCCTTGACCACAACTCCGGTGTTGGTTTTGCCTAAGGGTTCATGTTCTTATACAGTTTACTGTGATGCTTCTAGAGTTGTCTTGGGAGCGGTATTGATGCAGGACGGTAGGGTGATTGCCTACACGTAGACAGCTGAAGGTGCACGAGAACAATTATCCAGTGCACGATCTTGAGTTATTTGCCATTGTTCATGCCCTGAAGATTTGGCGTCTTTATCTATATGGAGTACATTGTGAGATTTTCACTAATCACCGTAGTTTGCAGTATCTGCTTAAGCAGCAGGATCTGAATTTGCGTCAGAGGAGATGGTTGGAGCTTCTCAAGGATTATGATCTCACTATTCTATATCACACGGGGTAAGCCAATGTAGTGGTCGATGCCCTGAGTCGCAGAGCAGAGAGTGTAGGGAATCTAGCCTACCTTCTAGCAGCAGAGCGACCTTTAGCACTCGAGGTTCAGGCTTTAGCGGGTCAGTTGGTGAGATTGGATTTGTCAGAGCCTCCGCGGATATTGGCTTATGTAGCCTCCAGGTCTTCTCTTTATGATCATATTAGAGCACGCAGTATGATGACCGCCACTTGCTAGTTCTTCAGGGTAGGGTCCTTCGAGGTGATGTCAGGGATGTGACTATTGGTGATGACGGGTTTATGAGGATGCAGGGCCGGATTACTGTGCCCAATGTGGATGGGCTACGAGAGTTTATTTTAGCAGAGTCCCATAGCTCACGGTACTCCATTCATCCGGGTTCCGTGAATATGTATCAGGATCTGAGACAACTATATTGGTGGAAGTGGATGAAAAAGGATATTGTTAAGTTTGTAGCTCGGTGTATCAACTGTCAGCAGGTCAAGTATGAGCACCAGAGGCCAGGTGGATTACTTCAGAGTTTGGACATTCAGGAGTGGGAGTGGGAGTGGGAGCGGGAGCGGATCACCATGGACTTTGTAGTTGGGCTCCCACGGACTTAGAGGAGATTTGATGCTATTTGGGTCATTGTGGATTGGCTGACAAGTCCGCGCACTTCATTCCTGTTAGTACTACATATTCTTCGGAGGGGTTAGTTGAGATTTACATCAAGGAGATTGTCCGATTTCATGGGGTTCCAGTTTCTATCATTTCTGTCTGAGGTACTCAGTTCACATCTCAGTTTTGGAAAGCCGTGCAGAGAGGTTTGGGTACTCAGGTGGAGTTGAGCACAGTGTTTCATCCTCAAAGCGACGGGAAGTCGGAGCGTACTATTCAGATTTTGGAGGACATGTTACGTGCCTGTGGGATTGATTTTAAGGGTTCATGGGACCAGTTTTTGCCACTCGCGGAGTTTGCTTATAATAATAGTTACCAGTCCATCATTTAGATGGCTCCGTATGAGGCTTTGTATGGTAGGAGGTGTAGATCTCCGGTTGGTTTGTTCGAGCCGGGCGAGTCTAGGCTTTTGGGCACAATTTTTGTTCAGGATGCGTTGGATAAGGTGAAGTTGATTCAGGAGCGGCTTCGCACGGCGCAATCTAGGCAGAAGAGTTATACGGACCGGAAGGTCCGGGATGTGCCTTTCATGGAGGGAGAGAAAGTATTGCTGAAGGTATCACCCATGAAGGGTTTTTTGAGGTTCGGGAAGAGGGGAAAGCTGAGTCCCCGGTTCATTGGGCCTTTTTAGGTGCTTTAGAGGATTGGATAGGTGGCTTATAGACTTGCCTTGCCACCCAGCTTATCGAGTGTTCATCCAATTTTCCATGTGTCGATGCTCCGGAAGTATGTTGGTGACCCATTTCATGTTCTAGACTTCAGCACAGTGCAACTTGAGGGTGATATGTCATATGAGGTAGAGCCGATGGCTATTTTGGGTCGTCAGGTTAGAAAGCTGAGGTCTAAAGATATAGCTTTAGTGAAAGTGCAGTGGAGAGGGAAGCCGGTGGAGGAGGCCACGTGGGAGATCGATCGAGATACGTGGAGAAAATATCCTCACTTGTTTGAGACTCCAGGTATTTTTCTAGACCCGTTCGAGGACGAACGTTTGTTTAAGAGGGGGAGAATGTAACGACCCGGCCAGTCGTTCCGTAGAATTTGCATTGTTATTCATATTTCTGCTTGGTTATGCATTCCTTAGTATGTTTATGATGTGCCTGGGTCAATTGTTTTGGGTTCGGAGTGGTCGTGGTGAAAAGTGACACACTTAGTCTCTTAAATTAGCCTTATAGGTGGAAAAATCAACGGGGAGTTGACTTCTTGGTAAACAACCTCGGAATGTATATTTTATGGCTCAGATAGTTTGTTTAGGTGATTTGGGACTTAGGGGTGTGTTCGGAAGGTAGTGTTGATGCCCGGTGTAGAATTAGGCTTGAATTGGCAAAAGTTAGTTTTTGATGATTCCCGGTCGGCAGTGGAAAATAGGCTATCAGGGTCGGAATGCAAGTCCGAAAGTTGGAGCAGGTTCGTAATGTCATTTTGGATATGTGTGCAAAAGGTCAGGTCAATCGGAGATGTTTTGGATGGTTTCAGCATCTTTGGTGGAATTTAAAATTTTCAAAGTTCATAGGCTTGAATTTGATGTAATTTTTGTGTTTTGGCGTTGGTTTTGGTATTTCGACGGCTCGAATAAGTTTGAATGATGTAATGGGGTGTGGTCGTATGTTTGGTTGAGGTCCCGAGGGCCTCAGGTGTGATTCAGATGCTCAAACGGGCATTTTTGGGCCTTAGGAGTTGTTGGTTTTCTGGTTTTTATGCAGCAGGTATTTCTTCTCTGTGATCGCGTGAGAACAATCGCGATCGCGTAGCACAAGTAGAGGCAGGCACGATTTTTCTCTTTGCGATCGCATAAGTGTGTTCGCGGTCACATTTAGGCAACTTAGTCAATGTGATCGCGTGGGAATCCTTGCGTTCGCGTAGAAGAAGCTAGGCGTCAGGTGTTGAGCGTATCTCTACGCGGTCGTGTGAAGCCAACCGCGATCGCGTAGATTGAGTTGGTTGAGGTTCGCGATCGCGGGCAAGACCCTGCTTTCACATAGAAGGAATTTTAGGGGCATGTTGGTTACTCTCTGCGATCGCGATAAAGGAAATTGGTCTGGGCAGAAAGTTTAGAAGTTCAAAACGAGGGTTTTAGGTCATATCTCAAAACACCATTAGGGAGCTTGAGAGAAAGGGGATTTTGAAGAGATTTATAGTGGGATTCTTGTGGTAAGTGTTCTTCAATCACGTTTGGTCTAATTTCATGAATTAGTCTTGATTTTTACCATGTAGTTTGAGGAATCAAAGTGGAAATTGGGGGGAAATGAGAGGAAAATTTGGAACATTCTTTTGATGATTTGAATGGGTATTTGAGGTCGAATTTTGGTAAATTTGATCTGCGTAGACTCGTGGGACTATAAGGATTCAAGTTTGTAAATTTTATCGAATTTCGAAACATGGGCCCAGGGGCCGGGTTTGGCCAATTTCGGGATTTTTGAGTAATCTTGGTAAATTTCGATTGGGTTTGGTTCCTTGGCATATTATAATGGTATAAATCTGATTTTTGGTAGATTTGGATCACTAGGAGGCCGAATATAGAGGCAAAGGCACTGCGGAGTAGTATTTTAGCCGGTTTTGAGGTAAGTAACGTTTCCAAACTTGGATCTGAGGGTTCGAAACCCCAAATTACCTGATATGTGATGTTAATTAAGGTGACGCACATGCCAAGTGACGGGCGTGCGGGCGTACACCGAATGATTGTGGCCTGGCTCACCCCATGGCACTGTCTAATTGCCACTACAGCTTGATAATTGTATTGTGGAGGTTGTAATTAATGTGAATATACTAGACAACATGTTAGACCCAAACACTAAGGCTTCATGCTAAAATGCAAAGACCCGAGTGGTCATATTTTACTGTCTCATCTTGTGATTATTTCTGATTTTATATACTCAGTCCTGTTATAGTATATCATTTCCTGCCTCAGTCTTAGAAATTGCTATTTACATTCATGTTATCATTGTTTGGGCTAATTCTTATATTTGTGAGCCATGTGAGTGAGACTGGAAAGTATTGACTGAGCGAGGCCGAGAGACTAATATTGAGACAGTTATGAGATCGGACTGCACACTACGACGATCCTCAAATCATGCCTTCGTTGTCTTGATATAACGCTTGGGCTTATAGGAGCCCCTCCGGAGTCTTTACACCCCAGTGAGCACACATATATTGAGGGATGGATCTTCCCTAGGCATGGATCTTGTCCGAAGCTACTGATATATTGAGGGATGGATCGTCCCTGGACATGAATTTTGTCCGAGTGATATGTTCTGGAGATGGATCTTCTCCGTGGGACTGGATTGGCCTTTCCTCAGTACTGAGTGACTACGTCACTTGTTTTTATGTATAATTCAGGATGGACTTTCCCTGGGCCTGAGAGCCATTTACAGTACTGAGTGTACTTCCTTGTGAAAGATTTGGATAATGTGTAAATTTCCATTCCGAATTCTCATGATCATATACTTGCATGTAGATCGTACGGGCATACTTGGTGCATTTTGTTTAATATCATATAAATTGTTGTCATGCCTAATCTTGTATGTTGTTATTTAAAATTTCGGAGGTTTAGTCTGTCACTAGCTCTCAGCCCATAGGTTGGGTTCGTTACTTACTGAGTTGGTGTACTCACGTTACCCCCTGCACCTTGTGTGCAGATCCAGGTACTTCAGGACCCCGCAGTGGACATTGAGTAGCCACAAGAGTTCCATCAGAGTTGTCGAGGTAGCAGCTGGAGACCGTGACCTCGTCTTCTCTTTCTTATTCTACCTGTTGTTCTTTATTTTGAGACTATGTAGTCCATTTCTCCTTTTCTTTACTTTATGTTATAGAAGCTCATGACTGAGTGATATTGGATCCGGGGTTGGAAATTTTGGATTTTGGTTTCAGATATGGTTTCAAACTTCAGATTGTTATTATTATTAGCAAATTTCGTTTAAAATTTGTATTTTTTATTGGAAATTGAATTTAGCTTAGATAAAATGGGTGGCTTGCCTGGTTCCACGACAGGCGCCATCACGACTCCGAATTTGGGTCGTGACAAATACATAGATTATAAGTAGATTTTAACATAAAAATTATGAAAATTATGGAATTTTATTAGAAAACCTAGGGTTTGGTAAAAATGGGATTTGGCCACGAAATTGATGTTAGAATTAGGTATGAATTATACATTTAATTTCATAAGGTCATGGGTAATATCTCTATAGAAAAAATTTCGAAATCCGAACATGTGGCCTGGAGGGGGGCGGGAACTTTATGAACTTTCCAAATTGGATTGAAAAATTACTCTAATAGTTAAATTGTGAACTTTTGGGCATATATTGATTAATTTTTACGACCTTCGGCTAGTTTCGAATTACTCAGCATCGATTTGACACAATTAGTGAGGTTGGAGAGTCGAGTAGTGAACTTGGAAGTGAGGTAAGTCTCTTGGATAATCTTGTAAGAGGAAATTTTCATGTAGGTGCTTAAGTTGTTATTTGTTACCAGTTGTGGGGGCTACGTATTGTAACGACCCGACTGGTCATTTTGAGTATTGTAATATCGTTCCCTATTTATCGTCTATTATATGTTCATTTATGGTTATTTGATTTGTCGGAGTGGTTGGTTTGGTTTCAGGAAAGTTATTCTCTCACAGATGGTGAGGAGATGCACTTCTTGATCCGGTGATTAGACATCCGAGCCCCCTGCTAGAGCCGAGCGAGGCCAGGTCCGGGGCAAAGGCTGAGGAGGGCCATGTGCTACAGACGGAGCACCTTCCTAAGTAGCGACTGAGGAGCCACCAGTAGCTCCAGTTGGGCGACAGGCACCTGAGGCGCCTGTTGTTTCCTCTGGGCTTTAGGAGACCATAGCATAGTTCTTGAGCATGTTCGGCACTACATCTCAGGCGAGATTGATTCCCCTTGAACTAGCTACATCTCAGACTGGGGGAAGAGTTTAGACTCCCACGGCCCATACTTCAAAGCAGCGGGTCCACGTTGATCAGGTTTCGGGCGTCATGCCAGCATAGCCAGCTATTTTGGTTCAGCCTGAGGTCAGTCCAGAGGCATCTGAAGAGGAGCAGAGGAGACTTGAGAGGTTCAATAAGTATGATCCTCCTTCTTTCAGCAGCACAACTACGGAGGATACGTAGGGCTTTCTAGAGAAGTGCCACCATATTCTGCGCACCATGGGTATTGTGGAGGTGAACGGAGTTGCTTTTACTACATATCAGCTGTCAGGAGTAGCGCATCAGTGGTGGAAGGCTTACGAGGAGGGTAGGCCAGCTGATGCAGCTTCAGTGACTATGACAGTGTCGGAGTATGCGGTCCAATTTAGTGACTTATCCAGACATGCACTGTCACGCCCCGAACCTGGGGAGGCATGGCTGGCACCCGGTGCCGAGCTGGTCCGAGTGAATCACTTTGTAACTCATAATCATTTGATCAAAACTATAACATACATAGGTCAGTCAAGTTGGATGAATCTATTCCTGTTATAACTATCATGGCCAACATGGCCACAACTCATAATGTACAACTGTAAGTGGGCAACATTATATAAATAAACTATCGTTCTTAAGACACGAATACATATGGGCCGTTAAGGCCTCTGGCATACTGTACAAAATGAACCTTTATCTACAAAGCCTCTAAGATTATTTGACATCAAATGGGATAGGGTACCAGCCTACCCATAAGTCTGTAGAATACTTCTGACACGATGAATCATAGACTCGGCTGCACTCCGGATGAGATGAGGTCTTACCGATCCTTCTCTGAAGCCAATCTCGTCTACTATGAGGACTCGTCAAACTGATTATCGATACCTGCAGGCATGAATGCAGCGTCCCCAACAAAAGAATGTCAGTACGAATAATGTACTGAGTATGTAAGGCAGAACTGAAACGTAACAATAATTCAACATTAATTAAAGACATAAGAATCAACCTGAATCTCTGATGTGCCACCGTATATACATACTTATTATACTTCCATATATACTGCTTCTATTTGAGACTATTTCTATTATCCATATCGTACGATGCATGACTGCCCAACTGATCAGTGGTAACTGCCCGACCGACCATAGCTCGGTGGTAAATGCATGGCTGCCCAACCGGTGATAAATAATGATACATAACTGGTCAACTGGTGGTAACTGCCCGACCGGCCATAGCCCGGTGGTAAATGTATAACTGCCCGACCGGCCGTAGCTCGGTGATAAATGAATATGCATGACTTCCCAACGGTGGTAAATAATGATACATAACTGCCCAACCAATGGTAACTGTCCGACCGGCCGTAACACGGTGGTAAATGCATGAAGATGCAGGTACCTGTATCACTATATTATAAACATAAACATCTTTATCGAACCTCAATAGAGAACTAGATACACACTTAGACATGCTTGAATATCACTTTATCAGAATGAATAAGATAGGTATCCTTAACTGCTAAGAGTAGAATCGCTTATGGAATAGTATTACGTTTACGTATCGTTACGTGAATCATGCCAAAGGGATAACCTTAATAAACCTGGATTGATTCTCTTGACAACCCTTCCAACACCCGTCCTTACAGAGAAACATATTAGGGGAAAAGTGCGAGAAACCTGACGAAGAATTTTATAATTCCTAACAGCCTGTAACTTGGAAGCCTCATTGTTTGAAAGGAAAGTGTTATCATTGACTCTCCCTTGCTTGCCCAGGCCATCTATCAGAAAACAGAAGGTGAATTCCTTCGGTGTACAAACTTTATTATCCATAGCTTCGAAGATAGAACAAGCTTCATTAAGTTGCCGAGCCTTACATAGACGATCGATCATTATATTTACAGTCAATACTTAGGAAACAAGCCAACTGCCTTCATGGTGTCACGAATTGCTAACGCAACATCAAGCTTCCCTGCCCTACAGAGCATGTCTATGAGAATATTATAGGTCCAAAGATTAGGTGCAGCATCGTTCCTCATTTCCTGAAATATCCTTAATGCCTCGTCAACTCTTCAAATATGCTTCAAACTAACATCTTCTTTAGTTGCAAAGAGAACCTGTGCACTAAATCTCCAACTTTCAATCTATCTGCACACTAAGTCCCAATGATGGAAGTTTCTTGAGAAGTGTTTAATCACGGTTGCAATTACTTGTGTTTTCTCAAATTCCATTTTAGAATTCCATTTTAGATGATACTCTCTATTATGAATGGCAAATGTTGATCCAAATAATACAACATCCTAAGTCAGAAGACATACTAAATTATTGCAACATTTGGTATATGTTGTCATATGATCAGACAACTACACGTAGTGGTTTTATTCTCGAGATGTCCAGCATTAAGATAGCTTGCTGTTAAGCTTTCCAACTCCCATATATCTTCGACCTTGCCACCTAATACAATGACTTAAGAGTTATCTTTAAGTTACAAGAGGGGCTGCCACGTGGGGAGGGAGATTAGACTTATCAAAAATATACTAATTAATTAGTTAATCTCTCCCTAAAAAATTAATAATTACCTAATTATCCACCTAATTAAGAATTATCTCAAACTACTTAAAATACTACTTACTCTTAACACACTTTATATAACTTACTATCATGGTCATGTGGTACCATATAAAATAAATATATGCACTATTATTTTATTAAAACATTCATGTAAAAATACGTATATTTTCTCAACTTATAATTTTCCTAATTTCATATAAAGAGTACTAATTTTCGTACGCGTAATTCTTAAAATGGTAAAAAGATAACCTTCTTTTCTTGTGGGAAAAATAATAAAAATCTTATAAACTTTCCCAAATAGATATAAGTTGCTTTATGGCAAAGTAAATTAGATCAAAAGGACCTCAAAAATCAAAGCATTGGAATATCATTAATAATATCATAAAGAAGTATGATTAGCTCAGTATTAATATGAGGCAAATTGTCTGCTTCCAAAAGTATCTAATGATAACATATTTCCATTTTGCAAAGATAGTTTACAAGGAGAAATGAAAAAGTTTGGAATGATCGTACTTGATGGTTATATTACCCCATTTACTAAAATACATTTAAATAACTACTAGTGATCAATCTAATGCACACTTCTGAAATTTCTCTGGTTGAAAGAACGCTTCTAAATTTGGTCTTTAGATGACATGCTACATAGAATTTTCATTACCTATTAAGATAATTGATATATGTAATATCAAGCACCTACAAAACACTTCAATGGTTAAGAATGGCTTAGCCAACTAATGGAAACAAGTAGGTCTAGGTGACACCTGGCCAAAATTTGACACTTAAATTCATCTATAATCTCACGAATGGACTTAGTCCCTTCGAGCTCATATGGATCACTACAATTTATCCTAATATTAAAGTACGGGATGTAACATGCACCTACCTTGGTTTCTACTGTCAGGGAGCGAGTTCGTAGATTTATCGAGGGGCTCAACTATGGTATTATATTTAGCATGGCTCGAGAGTTGGAGACAGGAACATTGTACCAGCATATGGTAGAGATCGCACGGATGTTGGAGGGTATGCTGGGCTGCGAGAGAGAGAGGACAAGGAGGAAAAAAGGCCTTGAGGTACTAGAGGATTTAGTGGTGGCCACGCTGCAGCTATAAACCCGACATAGAAAGGGATATGTGAGTCGTCCAGTTCATTTAGAACTTCCAGCTTCTAGCGGTGCCCCGGCTATTCTGAGATCTCAGGTTGCCCATTATGCATCGCCATTGTCTAGTGCACCTCCTGCACGGGGTGCTTTCAGCGTTCAATCCAACTAACCAGGCTAGAGTAAGTCTCAGCAGCCACACCCACTGAGAGCTTGTTTTGAGTGTGGTGATACCAGACACATGGTGAGGGACTGTCTCAGACTTAGGAGAGTTGCACCTTCTTAGACTACACAGGCTCCGGATTCCACAGGGTCCACAGGGATGACGTGCCATGGTTTCTGCTCCAGTTGTCGCCCCACCTGCAACGCCAGCTAGGGGTGGAGGTCGGGCAAGCAGAGGTCGCCCTAGAGGGGGAGGCTAGGCTCATTTCTATGCTTTTTTGGTAGGACGAAGGTTTTCGCTTTAGATGGTGTCATCACATGTGTTGTTCCGGTCTATCATAGGGATGCCTCAGTTTTATTTGTTTCAGGTTCCACTTACTCATATGTGTCATCTTACTTTTCTCCGTATTTTGATACATCTTGTGATTCTTTAAGTGCCCTTGTATATGTGTCCACGCCTGTGTGAGATTCTATTATTGTAGACCGTGTTTATCCATCGCGTATAATTAATATTGGTGGTTATTAGACCAAAGTTGATTTATTGCTACTCACTATGGTATACTTTGATGTGATCTTTTGTTATGGACTAGTTGTCGCCCTATCATACTATTTTGGACTATCACGCCAAGACCATGACATTGGCTATGCCAGGGTTCCGTTGTTGGAGTTGTGGGGTTTGGATTATATTCCTAGTGGGGTTGTGTCTTTTCTTAAAGCACAACGAATGGTCGAGAAGGGGATGCTGCGTACCTAACCTATGTAAGAGATATCAGTGATGATACTTCTACTGTTGAGTCAGTTCCGGTAGTGAGGGATTTCCCAGATGTTTTCCCAGTAGACCTATGCGGGCATGGCGACCGATAGGGATATCAATTTTGGTATTGACTTGGTGTCGGGCACTCAGCCCATTTCTCTTCCACCATATCGTATGGCACCTGTGGAGCTAAAGGATTTGAAAGAGCAGCTTCAGGAGTTGTTTGATAAGTGTTTCATCCAACCGAGTGTCTCACCTTAGGTTCTCTAGTCTTGTTCGTGAAGAAGAAAGATACCTCCACGCGGATGTGTATTGATTATAGGAAGCTAAATAAAGTTATAGTCAATAACAAGTACCCATTGACGTACATTGATGACTTATTTGACCAGCTTCAAGGTGCTAAAGTGTTCTCAAAGATTGACTTGAGGTCATGATATCATCAGCTGAAGATTCGAGACTCGGATATCCTGTAGACTGCTTTCAGGACTAAGTATGGTCACTACGTGTTCCTAGTGATATCATTTGGGCTGACCAACACCTCAGAAGCATTTTTGCATTTGATGAAAAGTGTATTACAGCCATATCGTGATTCTTTCGTTATCGTATTCATTGACGACATATTGGTATACTCTCGCAACCGGAAGGATCATGAGCAGTATTTGAGGGTCGTGCTCCAGGCCTTGAGGGAGAAAAATATTGAGGCAGTTCAGAGTTTTGCTGGACCATCTTCAGTTATTGAGATCCGGAGTTTTCTTGGTTTGACCGGGTACTATCGCTATTTTGTTGAGGGTTTCTCTTCCACTGTTTCACCTTTGACACGATTGACCCAAAAGGGTGCTCCATTCAGGCGGTCCGACGAGTGTGAAGAGAGATTTCAGAAGCTCAAAACTGCCTTGACCACAACTCCAGTTCTAGTTTTTCCTTCAGCATCGGGTTCATATATGGTTTATTGTGATGCTTCACAGATTGGTATTGGGTGTGTCATGATGTAGGAGGGTAGGGTGAATTCTTATGCTTCGCTAGTTGAATCCTCATGTGAAGAACTACCATGTTCATGATCTACAGCTAGTAGCTATTGTTCACGCATTGAATATTGTAGGCATTATCTCTACGGTGTAAATTGCGAGGTATTCACAAATCATCGGATCTACAACACTTGTTTAAGCAAAATGATCCAAACTTGAGGCAGCTGAGATGGTTGGAGTTATTAAAAACCTATGATCACTATTATGTATCATCCCGGGAAGGCCAATATGGTGGCCGATGCCTTGAGTAGGAAGGCGGAGCGTATGAGTAGCCTTGCATATATTAGTTGGTGAGAGACCATTAGCATTGGATGTTCAGGCTTTGGCCAATCAGTTTGTGAGATTGAAGTCTTTAGAGTAAGGTTCTTGCCTGCGTGGTTTCATGGTCATCTTTATATAAACGAATCAGAGAGCGTCAGTATGACGACCCCCATTTGCTTGTCTTTAAGGACACATTGCAGCACGGAGATTTGAAGGAGGTTTCTATTGAAGATGATGAGGTATTGAGGATGCATGGTCGAATTTGTGTGCCCAATGTCGATGGGTTGCGTGAGTTGATTCTTGAGAAGGCCCACAGTTTGCGGTATTCCAGTCATCTGGGTGCCGTGAAGATGTATCCGGATTTGAGGCAGCATTATTTGTGGAGAATAGCGAAGAAAGATATGGTGGAGTATGTGTCTCAGTACTTAAACTTTCAGAATGTGAAGTACGGGCATTAGAGGCTCGGCGGTTTGCATCAGAGACTTGAGATTCTCGAGTGGAAATGGGAGCGTGTTACCGTGGATTTCATTGCTGGGCTCCCACGGACTTCGAAGAAATTTGACGCAGTATGGGTTATTGTGGACAGACTCATCAAGTCTGCACACTTCATTCCGGTTATGACTACCTACTATTTAGAGCAGTTGGCTTAGATCTATTTCCATGAGATTGTTCATCTTCATGGTAAGCTAGTGTCCATTATCTTCGATTGAGGCACACAATTTACATCGCACTTCTGGAAGGCTGTACAGCGTGAGTTAGGCACATGGGTTGAGTTGAGTACATCATTTCACCCCCAGATGGACGGGAATTCCTAGTACACCATTCAAATCATAGAGGATATGTTATGTGCCCGTGCTATGGACTTCGGGGGTTCATGGGATCAGTTCTTGCTGCTTGCAGAGTTTTCCTACAACAACAACTACCAATCCAGTATTCAGATGGCTCCTTATGAGATCCTATATGGGAGGCGGTTCCATTCTCTAGTTTGTTTGTTTGATCAAGGAGAGGCTATGTTGTTGGGGACTGATTTGCTTCGGGATACCATGGAGAAAATCAAGTTGATTTAGAATCGACTTTGTACAACACAATCTAGGCATAAGAGTTATGATGATCGTAAAGTTCATGATGTAGAATTCATGGTGGGAGAGAGGGTTTTGCTGTGGGTTTCACCCATGAAGGGTGTGATGAGATTCGGAAAGAAGGGCAAGTTAAGCCCTAGGTATATTGGTCCTTTTTAGATCCTTCAGAGAGTGGGGAAGATGGCCTACAAACTTGTGTTGCCACATAGTTTGTCGGCAGTTCACCCGGTGTTCCATGTTTCCATACTCTGGAAGTATTATGGTGATCTGTCTTATGTGTTAGATTTCAGCCTAGTCGAATTGGACAATGATTTGACTTATGTTGAGGGGCCATGGCCATCTTGGTCAGGCAGGCTCGAAAGTTGAGGTTAATAAACATTGCTTCAGTGAAGGTTCAATAGAGGAGTCAACCAGTCGAGGAGGCGACTTAGGAGACCGAACATGATATGTGTAGCCGTTATCCTCACATTTTCATCACTTCAGGTATGTCTCTGTACTCGTCCGATAAAGAACATTTGTTTTAAGATGGGAGAATGTAACGACTTTTTTGGTCTCTTTGATTATTGTAGCCCCATTCCTCTATATCATCTCTTATATGTTCAATTATGTTTTTGTGACTTGCTGGGTGGTTGGTTCGGTTTCGGGCAAGTTTCAAAGTGAATTGGGACACTTAGTCCCAAGGTTGAAATCTTAAGTTGGAAGAGTTTATCGGAGTTTGAATTTTGTGTAAATGAATCTGGAATGAATTTTTGATGGTTCTGATAGCTTCGTATGGCAATTTTTGACTTAGGCGTATGTCTGGATGTTGATTTGGAGGTCCACACATTGATTTTGGTCCTTTTTGGTGAAAGTTGGAAAGTCGAAGGTTTGAAAGGTTGATAGTTTTAACCAAGTGTTGACTTTATTGATACCGGGCTCATATTGTGATACCGGGAGTTGGTATAGGTCTGTTGTGTCATTTGGGACTTGCATGAAAAATTTGAGCTCATTAGGAGTTGGTTTGACATGATTTGACATTTGTTTTAGAAGTTGAATGTTTATTGATTCAATAGTCTTGGATCGAGGTGCATTTCGTAGATTTAATATTGTTTGATGTGATTGAAGGCCTCGAGTAGGTTCGTATTGTACTTGGGACTTGATGGTATGTTCGGACGGGGTCCCAGGGGCCCTCGGTGTTATTCTGGTTGAATCAAAGTTGTTTGGAGACTTGGAGGAATTTTATACCTACTAAAGTCTGGTGCATTCACACCTGCACAATTTGGGCAGCAGGTGCAGCACTGCAGAAGGGGCTCACTGGCTGCAGATGCAAGATTTAGGCTAGAAAACTGGGTCCACAGGTGCGGAGGATCTTGTGCAGTTGCGCAATCGCAAATGCGGATTTCTTCCGTAGAAGCTGAGTTTGGTTTGTTGGCTTGAGACCGCAGGTGCGGTCATTTTTCGTATAAACAGACGCGCAGAAGCGCGTTGGGGTTAGCAGAAGCGGAAACGCATATGCCCCTTATGTCCGCAGAAGCGGAAATTACTGAGCTTTAATGGAAGTTGCATTTGCGATGAATTTTTAGCAGATGCGGAGTCGTAGAAATGACCAATTGAAGTCGTAGAAGCGACCAATTGCTGACCAATTGAAGCGACCAACTGGACAGAAAGAGGGATGAATCGAGGGTTTATTTCATTTTCCACACCTGTAGTTTGAGAACTCGGTTTTGAGCGATTTTGGAGGGGAATTTTCAAGAATTGAATTGGGGCAAGTATTTTTGACTCGGATTTGTTTATTATTCATGATTCCATCATTGTTTCTACCATTTAATTAGCGATTTGAGTAGGAATAATTGGGGAATTTTGTAAAAACTTTCCTAAATCATAAATTGAGGATTTGAAGGTCGATTTGAGGTCGTAATTGGATAATTTTGTTATGGTTGGACTCGTATTAGAATGAGTATTTGGATTTTGTAAATATGGTCGCGTATTGAGGTACGAGCCCAGGGTTGACTATTTGAGTTGACTTTTTTATTTTCTTTAAAGTTTGAAACTTTTATAATCCAAAATTGTTTTCTATGGCTTGTATTTATGGTATTAAGTTATTTTTGCTTGATTCGAACCGTCTGGAGTTGGATTTTTGTGGGAAAGGATTATTAGCTGATTGATTTAGCTTGTTTGTGGTAAGTGTCTTGTGTAACTTTGTATGGGGGAATTACTCCTTAGGTTTTGGGTTAATTTGTATTATTTGAATTATGTGAAAGACGTGTACACGAGGTAACGAGTGTGTATACGGGCTTATGTGTGGTATTTTTACCGGATTAGTCCCTTAGGCTCTTTCATGCATTTAATTAGAAATTGTAATATCATATTATATTTTCCGTTGTTAAATTGCTCTTACATGCTTTACTTGATGTTGTTATCACATGCTCTATCGTTATTGTCAAACATGATTTTATATGCCTTAATTGGTGTTGTTGTCTCTCTTATTTGTCATGTGCCTTTTAAATTATGGAGTTATTCTCATTTGAAGTTATTATTCCATGATGTCTCTTCGTGTTGAAGTATTCTCATGCATTTAGGCGTAGTTTCTATTTCATACTATATTTTTTGTTGTTAAGCTTATGATATGCAATTGAATTGGAAGTTTTCCCTTTTGTGGGATTATCTTCATTTTGAGTTATTGAAGTTGAAGTTATTAAAGCCCTTATCACATTGAGGTTGAAATTATTGATTACTGTGATATCTTTCTTTGTTGAGTAATTCTTATTCATTTTGTTATTATTGAGATTCTTCTTCATATATTGGCTGAGCCGTGGGCTATATGTCGTGGGAACTTTTGTATCGTTTATTTTGGCAAGTTGTGGCATATGTGCACTAGTGGTGTGATTTGTTTATTGTGTTGTGATATTGGTGTTCATGCGGCAGTATAAGGATAGGGGTTAATGTGCATGCGGCGGCATGAGGTGGGATTTATGTGAGTGTTGCTAGTAAGGGAAATACTTGAAGCCCTGTGGTGACATAAGGGTGGCTAAAGTGTGTGAAGCTATTTCGGGAAGCATTTTTTCAAAAATCCAAATGTAAGGTTCACGTGGCGGTATAACGAATGATTGTAATTGTGATTTGTGAAATGAGGTTATGATGTGTGGTACCTCGATTGTGATTCTTGTTGTACATTCTATGTTGAAAGGCTTGTTGATTGAATAGTTCTTGTTGTTTCCTCATTTCTCTTACTTGTATTTGTCCATACATGATTATTTGTCGTTCTCATCATGTGTAACGACCCGGCCTGTCATTTTGAGTATTTTAGCCCCGATCCCCTATTTATTTTGTCCTCTATGTTATATGTGGTTGCGTGACTTGTTGAAGGTGTTTGGTTTTTGGTTTTGGGTGAGTTTCAGAGTGAAATGGGACATATAGTCCCTAACTTGGAGCTTTAAGTTGAAAGAGTTAACCGTAGTTTGTCTTTTATGTTGAAGACTCCGGAATGGAGTTTTGAAGATTCCAATAGCCCCGTATGGTGATTTTGGACTTAGGTGCGTGTCAGGATGTTAAGTTTGAGGTCCGTAGGTCGTTTCGGTGTGAATTGGAAAAAGTTAGAAAATTGAAGGTTTGGAAGATTGAAACGTTTTACCAGGAGTTGACTTTATTGATATCGGAGTCGTATTCTGATTCTGGAAGTACGAATAGGTCCATCATTCATTTATGAATTATGTGCAATGTTTGAAGTCAATAAGAGTTGTTTTGGTTTGAATCATCATTAGTTTTTGAATTAAAAAGTTCATAGTTTCATAGGCTTGAATTGGCATGCGATTCATAGAATCAATGTTATTTTATGTGATTTTTGGCCTTGAATAGGTCCGTTGTGTCAGTTGAAACTTGTTCGTATATTCGGACAGGGTCTCGGGGGCCCCGAGTGTGATTCAGATTGAATCCGGATCAAAATTGGACTTGATCATGGTGATGAAGCATTAGCCCTTCTGGTGTAATCGCAATTGCGGAGGGATTGGTCGTTGGTGCGGACTTGCAAGTGCGAGTGGAGTGGGCAGCCCAGGTCTGGGCTCGTAGGTGCGAACACCTGGGCGCAGCCGCGCCTCCGCAGTCGCGAGCTTGCCTTCGCAGAAGCTGAATTGGAGGAGGCATTGGGCATGACCGCATGTGCGGTCTCTTTCTCCACATGCAATGCATTTTCCGCAAGTGCAGCAACGCAGATGCGACTGAGTGACCGCAGGTGCGAAATCACTAGGCAGAAAAGTCCTAAGTTCGAGGGTCTGATTTCATAATCCATTTTTGGACCTAGAGAGCTCAGTTTGTGGCAAGGTTTTGAAAGTTTTCAAGGGAATCGTTGGAGTAAGTTATTCTAACCCGGATTGGACTATATTTCATGAATCTATTTTTGGACTATGTTCTGCAGGATAGCCCATGTAAACACCTGGTTTTGGCAAAGAGCTTTGGGATATAAGGCTATGTTGAGGTACAGAATCTCAATGCAGAACGAATTTTCAGTATCCCAAATCGAGGGAAAGACTTACTAGTGGATTGATTAGCGTGTTTTGAGGTAGGTATCTTGCCTTACTTTGTGTGGGGGAATTACCCCTTAGGATTGGTTTGGTTTGGTTTGTGATAATTGTGATATGTGAAAGTCGTGTACGCAAGGTGACGAGTGCGTACACGGGCTAAATGTGGAAATTAACCGGTTTTAGCTTTGTAGATTCCTTCCATACCTTAAGTGAGTTATCTTATCATGTTATATTCCTAATCGTTAGTCTATTTTCACATGGTCTACTTGTCTTGTATTGTTAATTGCTTTACATGTTTATTTTCGAAGTTCTTGCTTCCTTTATTCCATATTCATCATGTAACCATTGAATTCTTTACTTGCAGTTGTTATTCTTGGAATATCTTGTTATCGAAATTGGTATTGAGTTATAAGGGTCGTGATTCACATTGAGGCAAAGCGTTAAGTTGTGAAATACTATTCTCGTGGAGTTATTCACTTACCAGTTGTTATTGTTGATACTCTTTTGCATATTGTGGTTGAGACGCAGGCTACTTATTGTGAAAATGTTGTTGTTGTCTATTTTCTTGTCAAGTTGTGATATTGGGCACTTGAGGTGAGATTTGTGCTACATTGTGATATTGATACGGATGCGGTGGTATAAGGTTTTGGGTTTGAAACGCATGCGGTGAGATAAGATGGGCTTGATACGCGTGTTGTTAGTAAGGGAACTACTTGAAGCCACATGGTGTGATAAGGTGGGCTAAAACGCAGGAAGCTATTTCGGGAAAATGATTTTTAAAACTAAATGCAAGGCTCCCGTGGTGATATAAGGTGTAACGACCCGACCGATCGTTTTGAGAAATTAAACTATGTTCGGTGGCGTAAGGTCTTGAACAGCTTTACATTGTATATATCAACCTGCGTGTGTGGTTGGATTCAGTTACCGGATAATCCGAAGTCGAATTGGGAGAGAATTTTTAATTTTTGAAGCTTAAGTGATGGAAGTAGACTGAAGGTTTGACTTTTGTGTAAACGGCCATGGAATGAGTTTTGGGTGATGTCAACAGCTTTGTACGATGATTTTGGACTTAGGCGCGTGTCCGGAATTGATTTTGAAATTCCGTAGACTAATTTGAGGTATTTTGGCGAAAGTTAGAATTTCGGCGATTTTGGCCGATAGGTAAAATTTTGATATCGGGATCGGAATGAAATTACTGAGAATGGTTGTAGGTCTGTTGTGTTATTTGTGACTTGTCTGCAAAATTTCACGTCATTCCAGGTTGAATTGATAGGTTTCGGCACGAGTTTTGATATTTGAAGATTTGAGAATTCATAAGTTTGATTTTTGGATTGATTCGTCGTTTTGGTGTTGTTTTATGTGATTTGAAACCTCGAGCGAGTCCATGTTAGGTTATATGACTTGTTTGTGTGGTTAGACAGGGTCCCGGGGGCCTCGGGTGTGTTTCGGATGGGCTTCGGATCACTTTTCCTTAAATTTCAACTGCTGAATCAGTCTTCTGGTTTCCTTCAATGCGATCGCATAGTGTTCTGATACCCACCCCCAGTTTTCCTTCAATGCGTTCGCACTTCCTCCATCGTGTTCGCATAGCTCCTTCATTTGGTGTTAAATAAATTCCTTCAATGCGATCGCATCCCAGGCCTCGCGATCGCACATTGTAACTTTTGGCAGCAGATAATCCCTTCTCTACGATCGCAATCTTGGACTCGTGAACGCACTATGCGCATTTTGGCAGTAGCATAATTCCCTTCTATGCGATCGCATTAGTCTCTACGCGATCGCATAGCACCGTTTTTGGCCAGTAATAATTTTCTTCTATGTGATCGCATCGTTTGGTCTGCGATCGCAATGCACAAATGCCTGGACAGAATATAAGTTTTCGAAACCGAGGGTTTCACCATTTTAAACATATTTTGACTTCTAGAGCTCGGTTCTTGGCGATTCTTTGAGATTTTTTCACACGAATCGAATGGGTAAGTGTTCTTCCATTAGAATTAAATATATTCCATGAATTTGTTCTTGATTGTATCATTTAAATTGTATTTTTAGTTGAGAAAGATGTGGGTTTTGAAAGAAAACTTCTAAATTGAAAAATCATGATTTGAGAGACCAAATGGTATCGGAATTTGATAAAATTTGTATGGTTGAACTCGTACTAGAATGGGTATTCGGTTTTTATAAATTTTGTCGGGTTTCGAAGTGCAGGCTCGGGGGTCGATTTTATAATTTTATAAAGATTGAAACTTTATTATTCGGAATAGTTCCTTATACGTTTTATGTGTACTTTGAAGTTGTTTTAGTTGATTTTGAGCCGCCCGGAGGTCTTTTCTCCCGAGAAGTTCATTTTGGAGTACCAGGTTGTCGTCTTCGAGGTAAGTATCTTGCCTAACCTTGTGTGGGGGAACTACCCCTTAGGATTCAGTCTTCTATGTTGATTGTAGCCCGTGTACGCGAGGTGACGAGTGCATACTCGGACTTATCTGCAAATAGGTTGGCCTTTGAGGATTCGTAGGTCCTTATATTCCTCGTGTATGAAGTTGTAATTGTTACATTTGAGTTCATGATTGCTAGTTTAATTTCTTCCTGTTCAAATTAGAAATTACTTGCTTAGTATTCCTTGTTTCTTATTTGATCTTAATCTACTTAAATGAAGACTTTACCTTTCATACCGTTGTGCCTTATCTTCCTTCATAAATTGCCTATTTGACCAGAACTAGCATAATCTCGCTCTATAATTGTTTTAGCAGAAATTGGAATATCTATACGTTGGTGTCAAGCAGGCTCGTGAGTCGTACGTTGTGAATTATATGATTTTCCCTTTAGGGATACTTGGTTTTAGTTGATAATCATCCGTGTTGATGGTATTTCCTTGGTGTTGCCTATTACTGAGCATTGTTCGACCTGAGTTTGTTCCGTGAAGCTAATTGTTTAAGTGAGATTGGTTATAGTTGTTTCCCTTGCCGGGATGATATTGTTTCCATTGTTGACTCCCTTGTCGGGACAATATGGGTTCTATCATTGTTCATGTTGTTGATGATATTATTTCCATTGTTGACTCCCTTGCCGGGACAGTATGGTTTCTATATCGTTCATGATGTTGATGATGTTTTTTCCATTGTTGACTCCCTTGCCGGGACAGTATGATTCTATAATTGTTTATGTTGTTGATTCCCTTGCCTGAATGCTATCATTTTATTTGTTTGGGTGAGAAAGAGTGTAAAGCACGAAGGGTGACGTCGTGCCATTTCATATGCATTATCATGTGAGGAAAAAGTGTAAAGAACGAAGGGTGATGTCGTGCCACTGTTTATATTCATTATCATGTGAGAAAAGAGTGTAAAGCACGAAGGTTGATGTCGTGCCATATTATTGAAATTAAAAGCACGAAGGGTGATGTCGTGCCATATTATTGAGAGTAAAATCACGAAGGGTGATGCCATGTGTAATATTGTGAGCGAGTTCATGGCACGAAGGGTGTTTCCGTGCAGGTGAGGACGAGGGACATGCATTATGATGTGATATCTATTTCCCCGTGTATACGTGTGCCCGTACTTTGAGCTGTTATTTTTGTACTTACATATTTGGTGTGACTTGTTATTATTGTCCTGTACTTGCCTTTTATCTCATTGTTGTTGCCCTGTCCATGTCTTTTACTTGTTAAGTTTGCTTAATTTACATTCCATATCGGTCGATTTCTATGGGGAGGACGAGAGTAAAAGCACGAAGGGTGATGTCGTGCACTTGTTCTATTGGAAACTACGTCTGAAAGATAATTATTGAAAAGTAAAGTTTAAAGGCATTCACCTTGAAGGAAACTATCTTTGCAAGGTTATTATTTTCCAAAGTTATGTTTGCAAAGCATTTATTTGAATGAAGCTATGTTTGGAATACATTTACTAAAAAGGTACATTGAAATGAATTTGTGTTTGAGGTTTTCGTTCTGTACAGTATATTTTTATATATCGTTGGAGGAAGTGTACTTCGAAGGAGACTTTACTCAAATGAGATGATTATATTTTTAAAACTTTCAATATAAACTTACGATTTAAAGTTTTCACTTGAAAAATTGACTAAATTGTAGGAGTTGTTGACTAAGGCTTGAGGGGGAAATTATTGCAGTTTTGAGTTACTATTGTTTTTACTGTGTTGTGGTTTCCTCTTTTGATTCGCACCCCCGTCTTTTCTTTCGTGTAATTTTACGATGTTCTGTGTTATTTACTGTATCTTACTTCCGCTTTGTACTTGTTATGTTGATAATTATACGGTGTAGCCATTAGACAGGTGTCATGTCATGTCACTCTTATACGTATGTCTGTTTAATTTATTATACCAGTGGGTGTCTTGACTAGTCCTCGTCACTACTCCACACAGGTTAGTCTTGATACTTACAGGGCACCGTTGTGGTGTGCTCATGCTACTCTTCTGCACATTTTTTGTGTGCAGATCCCAGGTTTTTGCATAGCAGTTGATCGATATCTAGCAGCGCGGTTTCTATTGTGGAACTCGAGGTAAAACCACTTTAGCGTTCACGATTTCGGAGTCACCTTCTTACAAGTAGTATTCATACACTTGTATTTATTCCGAACAGTGGTATTTAGAGATGTTATTGTAGATTCCTTAAAGCTTATGACTTGTACTTATCGAGTTTTGGGATGATATTTAATGTATAGAGATTTTTTTTATTGAGAAGCATTCAAAAGTTTCAATATTTTATTTATGTTTACTAAATTTTAGGCTTACCTAGTCCTTAAGACTAGGTGCCATCACGATACCCAGCAGAGGGAAAATTGGGTCATGACATAAGGAAAGACTGTGAATTGATTTGTGATATGGGAATACGAGGTGGTACCTCGGTAGTGACTCATGTTGATACTTTATATTTCCTCACTTGTGTCTGGTTGTTTCGTTTCATGTCAAGGCCTCCCTTATTTTCTTCTGTGATGCAATATTTGCCTTAGTTCAGTGTAGCTATTCTCGGTGTATTTCTCTAACTGTCACATTTTTATTATTAGAATTATTTTACTATTATACACTTGTTCAGTTTATTATTTATTCCAGTAGGGCCTGAACCTGACCTCGTCACCACTCTACCAAGGTTAGGCCTGGGTACCATTGTGGTGTACTCATTGCTACGCTTCTGCACATCATTTTGCGCAGATCGAGGTACGTCCTACCAGTCAAGGCACTAGCGAGAGCCCAACTTCAGAGACTTAAAGGTATACCTGCCGGTGTCTGTAGGCCTTGGATTCCCCCTCTACCTAGACTATTATATTCCCTTATCCTTTTATAGACATTGATGTATAGGGTTATTCGGTACTACTATATAGATCTTGTGACTGGTGTCCACCGGGTTTTGGGAAGTTGTATATTTTGAGTTGCGGAGTTTATTTCATATTAGATGTTGAGTTATTGAGACTTTAAATATTATTTCAGTTATTTCTGCATGAATGTTACGCTTACCTAGTCTTAGAGACTAGGTGCCATCACAACACCTTATGGAGGGAAATTGGGGTCGTGACAAGTTTGTATCAGAACTCTAGGTTCATAGGTGTTATGTGTCACAAGTAGGTTTAGTAGAGTCTCGCGGATCCGTACAGAGACATCTGTACTTAGCTTTGGGAGGCTATAGAACTGTTAAGAAAAATTTCACTTCTTTGATTCCTTATCATGCAAATTTGTTGACTTCGGAATTCTAAATCTCTGTCTTTCTATTCTCTCACAGATGGTGAGGACACGCACAGACGGATCTAATGATCAAACACCCACGCCCCCTACTAGAGCCGCGAGAGGCCGGAGCCGGGGAAGAGGTCGAGGAGAGGCACGTGGTGAAGCCGAAGCACCTACTAGAGCTCCCACAGAGGAGCCACCAGTAGCTTCAGTCGGAGTGCAAGCACCTGAGACACTTGTTAGTACCCCTGCACTTCAGGAGACTCTCGCCAAGTTTTTGAGCATGTCTGTAACCCTAGCTCAGGCAGGGTTGATTCCACTTGCTCCTGCCAAATCTCAGGATGGGGGAAGAGCACAGACTCCCCCTGGTCGTACCCTAAAGCACTGGGTCCAGGTTGACCAGGTCCTAGAGGCCATACCAGTGCAACCGGTTGTCCCAGTTCAGCTTGAGGCTAGGGCAGAAACTTCTGATAGGGATCAACTCAGGTTCAAGAGGTACAAGAAGTACCACGTACTTTTAGCGGTTTGGCTTCAGAGGATGCACAAGGTTTTCTTGAGGAGTGCCACTGTATCTTCCGACTATAAGTATAGGGAGTCTAGTGGGGTTGTTTTCACTACATTCCAGCTGAAGGGAGCGGCTTATCACTGGTGGCGAGCGTATGTGTTGGGTAGTCCGACCGAGGCAGCTTCACACACCTGGGCTAATTTATCAGAGATGTTCATAAGGGAGTTTGTTCCCCAGAGTCCTAGGGATACATGGTGCGCATATTTTGAGCAGTTACGCCAAGGTACTTTGCCCCTGTCGGAGTATGCAGTCTGGTTCTCCAAGTTGTGCAAACATGCACCTGCATTAGTTTCCACTGTGAGAGAGTGAGTTCATTTATTTATTGAGGGGATGAACCTTGGTATTAGATTTAGCATGGTTCAAAAGTTGGAGACTGATACACCATACCAACAGGTATTGGAGATCGTAGAAGATTGGATGGCATGTGGAATCGGGAGAGAGAGAAGAGGGAGGCCAAGAGGCCTCGAGATTCTGGCACATATAGTGGTTCCTGTGCACCAGTTGTATCCCGTCATAATAGAGGCTATGTAAGTTGTCCTGTTCATTCAGCACTTCCACCTTCCAGCGGTATTCCAGCCACTCCCAGGTCTTAGGTTGCCTATTATGCACCGCTATTATCTAGTGCACCTCCTGCAAGGGGTGCTTTCAGCGGTCAGTCCAGCCGACCAGGCCCGAGCAAGTCTCAGAGCCACATCGTCTAAGAGATTGTTTTGAGGGTGGTGACACTCGTCATATGGTGAGGGACTCCCCAGACTAAAGAGTGGTGCACCTCCACAAACTACTCAGGCTCCTCGTATTCCACAAGGGTCCCAGGCTTCTCAGGTCGTGGTTACCACAGCAGCTGCCACTCCACCTGCTGAACCAGCTACAGGTGGAGTTCAAACTGGTTGAAGTTGCCCTATAGGGGAAGGGTAGGCCAGATGTTATGCTCTTCTAACTAGGACGGAGGCGGTTGCATCCGACTCAGTTATCACTAGTATTGTTCTGATTTGTCATAGAGATGCATCAGTCTTATTTGATCTAGGCTCCACTTATTACTATGTATCATCTTACATTGCTCCATATATGGGTGTATCACGTGATTATTTGAGTTCTCATTTCGATGTGTCTACGCCTGTGGGATATTCCACTATTGTTGACCGTGTGTATCAATCATGTTTAGTTGTTTTTGGCCGTTTTGAGACCAAAGCTGACCTATTGGTGCTCAGTATGGTATACATTGATGTTATTGTGGGTATGGACTGGTTGCGCCCTATCATGCTATTCTTGATTGTCATGCCAAGACGGTGATGTTGGCTATGTCATGTTTACTGCAGTTGGAGTGGAGGGGTACTTTAGATTATGTTCCTAGTAGGATGGTGTCTTTCCTTATGGCATGACGGGTGTTTGGAAAGGGATATGATGCGTATCTAACATATATGAGAGATGTCAGCTTTGATACTCCTACCGTTGAGTTAGTCGTAGTGAGGGTTATCCAAATGTATTCCCGACGGATCTCCCAGGCATGCCACCGGATGGTATTGGTTTATTGTCGGGAACTCAGCCCATTTCTATTCCACCATATCGTATGGCCCCGAAAGAGTTGAAGGAGTTAAAGGAGCAGTTGTAAGATTGCTTGATAAGGGTTTTGTTCGGTCTATTGTATCACTTTGGAGTGCTCCTATTTTTGTTTGTGAAGAAGAATGATAGTTCGATGCGCATGTATATTGATTATTAACCGTTGAACAAGGTTACAATGAAGAACGGACATCCATTACCATGCATTAATGACCTATTTGATCAGTGACAGGGTGTTAGAGTGTTCTCAAAGATTGATTTGCAGCCAGGCTATCATCAGTTGAAGATTCGGGAGCCAGATATTTCAAAGACTACCTTCAGGACTCGGTATGGTCATTACGAGTTCGTTGTGATGTCATTTGGTCTGACCAATGCCCCAGCAACATTCATGCTCTTGATGAATAGTGTATTTCAACCCTATCTTGACTCATTAGTCATTGTGTTTATTGACGACATCTTGGTGTACTCCCGGAGCCGGGAGGATCATGAGCAGCACACGAGGAGCGTGCTCAACACCTTGAGAGAAAAGAAGTTGTATGCAAAAATTTCAAAGTGTGAATTCTGGCTTGATTCAGTGGTGTTTTTGGGTTATGTCGTGCCGAGTGAGGGGATTAAGCTAGATATGAAGAATATTAAAGTTGTGCAGAGGTTGCCCAAATCTTCTTCAGCTACTAAGATCCCGAGTTTTCTTAGTTTGGCAGGGTATTACCGTAGATTCGTAGAGGGTTTTTCATCTATTGTTGTACCTATGACCCAATTGACCCAGAAGGGTGCTTTGTTTAGGTGGACCAAGGAGTGTGAGGAGATCTTTCTAAATCTCAAGACTGCTTTTACTACAACCTCAATGTTGGTGTTGCCTACGGGTTTGGGGTCCTACACTGTGTATTGTGATGTGTCGTGTGTTGGCCTTGGAACGATGTTGATGCAGATGTTAGGGAGATTGCCTATGTGTCTAGACAGCTGAAGGTGCAAGAGAAGGATTATCCTATCCACGACCTTGAGTTAGCAGCTATTGTTCATGCCTGGAAGATTTGGCGGCACCATTTGTACGGTGTCCCTTGCGAGGTCTATACTGAACACCGGAGTCTGCAACATCTGTTCAACCAGAAGGACCTTAACTTGCGTCAGTGGATATGGTTAGAGTTGCTTACGGACTATGATATCACCATTCTAAATCATCCTAGGAAGGCCAATGTGGTGGCCGATGACTTGAGTCGTAACGGATAGCTTGGGGAGTTTAGCATATCTACTGGCAGTGGAGAGGCCATTAACATTGGATGTTTAGGCCTTGTCCAACCAGTTTGTTAGATTGGATGTTTCAAAGTTGAGTCAAATTTTGTCTTATGTGGTCTCTCGGTCTTCCCTATATGATCGTATTAGAGATCGCCAGTATGACGACCCAGACTTTCTTGTCCTCAAGGACGCGGTTCAGCACGACAATGCTATGGAGTTCACTATTAGGGATGATGGTGTGTTACAGATGTAGGGCAGGTTATGTGCCCAATGTAGATGTCTGCGTGAGCTGATCCTTCAGGAGGCCCACAGTTCACGACACTCCTTTCATTCGGGTGCCACTAAGTTGTATCAGAACTTAAGGCAGCACTATTGGTGGAGGAGAATGAATAAGGACATAGTGGAGTATGTAGCTCAGTGCCTAAATTGTCAGCAGGTGAAGTATGAGCATCAGCGGCCAGGTGGATAGCTCTAGAGGCTAGAGATTCTAGAGTGGAGATGGGAGCGGGTTACTATGGATTTTTTTGTTGGACTACCACGGACTCAGAAGAAGTTTGATGCAGTATGGGTGATTGTGGATAGTTTGACCAAGTCGGCTCATTTTATTCTAGTGGTGACTACTTATTCTTCAAAGCAGCTGGCTCAAATCAATATTCACGAGATTGTTAGACTTCATGGCGTGCCTGTATCCATCATCTCTGACTAGGGTATGCAGTTTACATCGCGATTCTGGAGGGTTGTACAACGTGACTTGGGCACACAGTTTGAGTTCAGGACATCATTCCACCCTCAGACGGACATACAGTCTGAGCGCACTATTTAAATATTGGAGGATATTCTTCGTGTATGTGTGATGGAGTTTGGGGGTTCTTGGGATCAGTTCTTGCCTCTTGTGGAGTTTGCTAGCAACAACAACTACTAGTCGAGCATTCAGATGGCTCTATATGAAGCTTTGTATGGAAGGCGGTGTTGGTCTTAGGTGGGTTGGTTTGAGTCTGGTGAGGCTAGGCTACTGAGAATAGACTTGGTTCATGATTCTCTGGGAAAGGTTAAATTGATTAAAGATCAGCTTCGCACAGCTCATTCTAGACATAAGAGTTATGCGAATCATAAGGTTCGCGACGTTGCATTCATGGTTGGGGAGGGGGTCTTGCTTCGGGTTTCGCCCATGAAGGGTGTTAGAAGGTTTGGAAAGAAGGCCAAGTTGAGACCTAGGTACCTCGAACCTTTTGAGATTCTTGAGAGGATTGAAGAGGTGGCCTACAAGCTTGCGCTGCCACCTAGTCTAGCTGCAGTTCATCCAGTATTCCATGTTTCTATGCTCCGGAAGTATCACAGTGATCCGTTTCATGTGTTGTATTTCAGTTCAGTCTAGTTGGAAAAGAATTTGTCTTATGTTGAGGAGCCGGTGGCCAATTTGGACCCACATGTCTGAAAGTTGAGGTCGAAGAACATTGCTTCAGTGAAGGTTCACTGGAGGGGTCAACCAGTCGAGGAGGCAACTTGGGAAACCGAGCATGATATGAGTAGCCGTTATCCTCATCTTTTCACGACTTCAGGTATGTCTCTATACTTGTTCGAGGACGAACATTTGTTTTAAGAGGGGGAGGATGTAACGACTCGGCCGATCTTTTTGAGTATTTTAGTCCTGATCCCCTATTTATTGTCTCCTCTATATTGTATTGTGCTTGCGTAACTTGGTGGGGGTGTTTGATTTTGGTTTCGGGTGAGTTTCAGAGTTAAATAGGATATATAGTCCCTAAGTTGGAGCTTTAAGTTGAAAACGTTAATTATAAATTGACGTTTATGTAGACGACTCCGGAATTGAGCTTTGACGATTCCAGTAGCTCCGTACGGTGATTTTGGACTTAGGAGCGTGTCCATATGTTGATTTGGAGGTCCGTATGTCATTCCGGTGTGTATTGGTGAAAGTTGAAAAATTAAAGGTTTAGAAGATTGGAAAGTTTGACCAGGAATTGACTATTGATATCGGGGTTGGATTGTTATTTTGGAAGTTGGAATAGGTCCTTAATATCATTTATGACTTGTGTGCAAAGATTGAAGTCAATCAGGGTTGTTTTGGTATGAATCGACAATAGTTTTGGAATTCAGAAGTTCTCGTTTCATAGGCTTGAATTGTGTTGCGATTCGTAGAATAAATGTTGTTTGATGTGATTGTTTGCCTTGAGTAGGTCTGTTCTGTTTGTTTGATCTTGTTGGCATATTCGGACGGGGTCCCTGGGTGTGATTTAGATTGAATTCGAATCAAAATTGGACTTGATCATGTTATTGAAGCATCGGCCCTTCTGGTGTAATCGCACCTATGGAGAGATTTGCCTTAGGTGCGGACTCGTGAGTGCGAGTAGTGAAGCGCAAAAGTGGATTGGGAAGCCCAGGTCTAGGCTCGCATGTGCGCCTCCGCAGGCGCGGGCTTGCCTTTGCAGAAGCGGAATTGGGGAGGAATTGGGAAGGACCGCATGTGCGGTAACTTTCTTTGCAGAAGCGGGCTTGCAGGTGCGACCTATTGTCCGTAGAAGCGGAACCTCAGAATTAAAGTGGGAACCGCACCTGTAATGGATTTTCCGCAGCTACAGCGTTGCAGATGCTACTGAGTGACCGCATGTGAGGAATCAACGGGCAAAAAATGCCTAAATATTTAGACTTAGAGAGCTCGGTTTGTGGCGATATTTTGAGAGTTTTTCAAGGGAATCGATAAGGTAAGTTATTCTAACCTGGATTGAACTATATTTCATGAATCTTTTATTTTTTTCATCATTTAATTAGTGTTTTGAGTTGGAAATTTGAAAAAAAAAATCGTGGAACTTCTTAGGCTAAAATTTGGGAATTTGAAAATTGATTTGAGGTTGGATCTAAGTAATTCTTGTATGGTTGGACTTGTTATCGAATAGGTGTTCGGATATCATAATTTTGTTCTGGTTCCGAGACCCAGACCTAGTTGACTTTTTACTTCTTTGCAATGATCGTAATTTTATTATTCGAGATAGTGTCCTGTAGTTTATATTTATAGTATGAAGTTGTTTAGTTAGATTCGAGTCGTTAAGAGTTAGATAATCGAAGAAAAGGCTTACTAATGGATTGAGTTAGCGTGTTTTGAGGTAAGTGTCTTGTCTAACTTTGTGTGGGAAAATTACCCCTTAGGATTGGTTTGGTTTGTGATAATTGTTATATGTGATAGTCGTGTACACAAGGTGACGAGTGCGTACACGGGCTAAATGTGAAAAATTACCGGATGTGGATTCCTTTCATGCCTTAATTGAGTTATCTTATCCTGTTATACGCATCATCTTTAGTCTATTTTCTCATGCTCTACTTGTCATATGTATTACTTGTTAATTACTCTACATGTTTAGTCAAAGTTCTTGCTTACTTTGTTCCATATTCATTATTTAGCCGTTGAATTCTTTGCTTGAAGTTGTTAGTCTTTGATTATCTTGTTGTTGAAATTGATATTTTGTTATAAGGGTCGTGATTCACATTAAGGCAAAGTGTTAAGTTGTGAAATACTATTCTCGGGGAGTTATTCACTTCTGGTTATTATTGTCGATACTCTTATGCATATTGTGGTTGAGCCATGGGCTATTTGTTGTGAAAATATTGTTGTTGTTGGTTTTCTTGGCAAGTTGTGATATTGGGCACTTGAGGTGCGATTTGTGAAACATTGTGATATTGATATGCATGTGGTGGTATAAGGTTTTGGGGTTGAAACGAATGCGGTAAAACTAGGTGGGCTTGATACGCTTGTTGCTAGTAGGGGAACTACTTGAAGCCACACAGTGTGATAAGGTGGGCTAAAACGCGGGAAGCTATTTCGGGAAAATAATTTTTAAAACTAAATGCAAGGCTCTCCCGGTGATATAAAGAAAGATAGTGAATTGATTTTTGATTTGAGAGTACCAGGTGGTACCTCGGTAGTGACTCTTATTGATACTTTCTATGTTCTCGCTTGTGTTTGGTTGTTTTGTTTTGTTGTAGCATTCCTTGTTTTCTTCTGTGATGCATTATTTGACGTAGTTCACAATAGATGTTGTTATCATTATTTCACAGTTATACACTTGTTCAGTTTCTTATTATTCCAGTAGGGCCTGGACCTAACCTCGTCACCACTCTACCAAGGTTAGGCATGTGGTGTACTCATGCTACGTTTCTGCACATCTTTTTGTGAAGATCCAAGTATCTTATACCAAACTAGGCACTAGCGAGAGCCCAGCTTCAGAGGCTTCAAGGTATACGTGCCGGCGTCCGGAGATCTCGGAGTCCTCCTCTACCTAGACTATTCTATTCCCTTATCCTTTCATAGACATTAATGTATAAGGTTATTCAGTACTATGATATAGAGCTTGTGATTTGTATTCTCCGGGTTTTGGGAAGTTGTATATGCTGAGTTGCGGAGTTTGTTTTATATTAGATGTTGAGTTATTGATACTTTAGATATTATTTCATTTATTTATGCATGAATGTCAGGCTTACCTAGTCTTAGACACTAGGTGCCATCACGGCACCCTACGGAAGGAAATTTGGGTTGTGGCATCATGTGTTTATTTCTTGTAGTCTTTATCGCCTTAAATCTCGTTGTTGACTTATATTATTGTAATCCCTTATTGTCATCTATTTACTTCGCTTTCCATTATTATACTATACTATATTTTGTTCATTAATTCTTATCCTAGTAGGTGTCTTGACCTGGCTTCGTCACTACTCTACGGAGGTTAGGCTTGATACTTACTGGGTACTGTTGTGGTGTACTCATACTACGCTTCTATATATTTTTGTACAGATCCAGGTTCATTTGCTAGTGTCGGATGCCAATGATCGTTACGTTATCTTTTAGTAGAATTCAAGGTATACTTGCTCGACGTTCGGAGGCCTCGGAGTCACTTTCAGTCATTACTTTTACTATTGTTCATCTTCTACTTAGACAATGTTGTATCAAGGATTCTTAGTTAATTTCTATAGAGTTTATGACTTAGTTCCATCGCCTTTGGGGATTATGTTGCTGATGTTTCGTATTTTGAGTTATTATGAGCTTTATCGGTTTATTTTATTATCTTAGTTTGTTATTTCAGCTACGTTATTTATGAATGTTAGGCTTACCTAGTCTTAGAGACTAGGTACTATCGCGACACCCCAAAGAGGAAAATTGGGATCGTGACACGTACGCACGAGGTGACAAGAGTCTGTATGTAGCTAAAATCATGTTTATGTCCGGGTAGACTTAAGACTTTATCATGCAATATTTGTATTATTTTACAACTTATTAGTTCAATTACTTAAATTTAGAATTGAAATATGATTAGGAATTATGTTAAGCCAAGCTTCATTACCTTGAGTTTTGGTGAAATACTTGATTGTTGGTAAAAACAATTATGCTTTCCTTATGTGACATTCTTGTGTTGTAGTTGTTTGACCCATAGTTCGAAGTGTTTTTCTATTCCTGTGGATTGGGCCAAATGGCTCGGTAGTATATTTGAGATGCAACCATAGATCGTGTCGTACGATCTCGGTAGTGTATGTAAACGATTATTATGGATCGAGTCTTACTACCACGACATACCTAGTGCAAAATATCGCTAGGACTTAGAATGTACAAGTTATTTCCTTCTTGACCGGAGATTTAATATTTACTTAATTGTTCTTATTTGTTGAGATAACACATGATATTCGGGGATTTTAAACTATCATTATGTTAAGGATCATACTATTTACCATTTCCTATTCCATTGTTACTGTTGTATTTCATGCCTATATATAATCCATGTATTTTATTTATTGACCACAACTAAGTGTCGATGTCGACCCCTCGTCATTACATCTTCGAGGTTAGATTAGATACTTACTAGGTACGCATTGATTTACACTCATGCTACACTTCTGCCCTAGTTGTGCAGGTACTGAGGCAGGTACATCTGGTGGTCATTCGGGCGTACATTCCCGTTAGCCGGAGACTTAATGGTGAGTTGTTCTCCATGCCCTGATCTTCAGCATCCGGAGTCTCCTTCCTATACTTTTATTTATATATATTTCATTTCAGACAGTAGCTATGGTGGTTTGTATATTCTACTAGATTGCTCGTGCACTTGTGACACCGAATTTTGAAAATTTCTAGTAGATGTTTATGGTTTTGCTTAATATTGTCACCTTTTTTATTTTATGTCGTACTAATATTTTATATATCCATTATTTTCTATGCATTAATTTCCTTATTTAATAAAAGCCACGATTTTAAAAGTAATAATATGAATAGTTCACTGTTGGTTTGTCTAACGACGTCGTTGAGTGCAATCACGGTCCATAGTGAGAATTGGGTCGTGACAATTATGTTATATTTGAGAGAAAGAAAATACAAATATGGGTAAATTTGGAGTTAGGATCCCTAGATAGTAGACTTAAAAGAACTGTTAAACAATGTTAGCACTTGATTTCTTTTTCTTTTTTTAATTAATGACAAAGATACTCCAAGCTAGGGAGGACTAGGTTGGTTAAACATTTACATATAGGTCTACCCTGGATAGTTAGAGTAGTGTACATTTACTTTTTTTCTATTTCAGACCTGTCTTGCGTGGGAGTAGAGACTTGTGGGTTCAGTTAACAAAATCTGCAAGTTGAAGTATGCATTTATATACGGCTTAGATTTCTTTTTTTCGTCCTAATTAAGATTATTCTACTTACTAATTCTTTTATAGTAGGGCTAATAGAGCAAGTACGATGTGTTCAATTTTAAAAGTTGAATCCATCACGTTCAAATTTTAAGCTTCTATATACCAAATTAGTCAAATTCCATTTTGAATAAGTCAAAAAGTTTTATTTTGCACCAAAACAGCGCAAAAGCATGGGATGTGTTTATCTTCGAAGAGGATTTTTTAATCAGAATCGATTTAGCAGTTCATACCAGGTAGATTTAGGAGTGGCTGGCAGTGAATGCCCGATTGAACTTTATATATGGACTATGCCAACTTCGGACAAACCGTTTGAAGTGTTACGATTGATAGGCCAAATTTCAGAATTACTAAGCTTGCTTGCTTCCCAATTATCTGAAGTTAGCCAATATATGTCAAACTTCAAAGCAATTTTTGGACTTCGCTCACGTGTCAAAAGTTGTTCGCAGAGTGGTTAAACCTGCAAAAACTTATAAATTTCGGGTATAACTTGATTGGGGTTCGAAAATTGGGTATCTTGTCACAATTCGGAATTTCCACCCTCGAGATCGTGATGGCACCTAACAATTCACTTGTTAGGCAAGCCAACGCTAGAATAATCTCTAGCCTTTCTTAACAATTCAAATTAAATAATAACCAAGAACTTAATAAACGAAAATCAAGAAAATCATAACAATAGAGATATCTTGATACAAATAATGATCTGAATGAAAACATGACTGTCAAAAATGAAATAAACACCTAGAATCAGGTAGAAGGAGACTTTAGGGCTGCGAACGTCGTGCAACTGTACCCCAAGTCTCCGTCAGGCAATCAATCCGAGCAATCTACTGACCCCGCTCGGACCGACTCTAAAATCTGCACAAAAAGTGCAGAGTGTAGTATGAGTACAACCGACCCCATGTACTCTGTATGTGTCGAGCCTAACCTCAATGAAGTAGTGACGAGGCTAAGCGGGTCACTTATAATAACCTGTACGCAGTATAATAATAATAACATGAAAGGTGCAAAGAAAAAGTAAGGGAGTTAACATATGAAAATAATATCAATCCTCGGAATCAGTAAAACCAGAAACACCAGTCCTCAGAATCTCATATGCAAACAGGAAAACTAACACAATGCAACAATGAATACAAAACACACAATCTGTTGCGACGCGCAACCCGATCCCACCATATAAACACAATCCTCCCTTATTTAACCATATCAATATCAAGAATAACATGTACACTTCATTGCGGCTTGCAACCCGATCCCACCATATAATCATAATCAATATTATAATTCTCACTTACTTCACCATATCGAAATCACATATGAAATCCGTTGCGGCGTGCAACCCGATACCACCATATTAATATCCATCTTCCCTTATTCCACCCATTGCGGTGTGTAACCCGATCCATAAACAAAATCAATAAATGCAATCAATTCAACAACTCAAATCACAAGAGTCTCTACGCTTAAGGAATATGAAAGCAAAGTCATAAAGGAACCTCATACCAAATCAAAGAATACTACAATTAATCCTAAGAAACAAGACACACCAAATATACGGCAGTCAGAGTGTACAAGTAAGACAAGTCCTCGGTAAATATCTTGGTAGAAGATATGATTTCTTTGAAATCTGAAGAGTAACGACAGTAAGTGATTGAGTTCAGTGGTTCCTCATATAAAACTATTGACTCCAAAGATATAGTAATATGGAGAAGTAAGGTAGGTAGTAATTAATCATGGAATCGTGGAAGAGACGGTCATTTCAATACAAGAGTAAATAGGTAACAAGTTACGGCATAGAAGGCAACTAAGACATGTAACCGTTAAGATAGGAAATGAGATAATTAATAAAATATGGAAAAGCATGAAAATAAATATTTTGATGGCATATATACACTCGTCACCCAGCTTAACGTTGGCACACATGTAATTCACATAGCACATAGCTCAAGGATTCCTAAATTTCAAAAATCAAGGCTAAACCTAATACTTACCTCGCTCCGCAAGCAAACCAAAGCTCAATCGGGGCCTATCCTCTAAATTTACCTCCGAACCAACCAAATCTAACAAAAATTGACTTAATATCAACAAACAATGCTAGGTAAATCAATTCCAATACATAAAGTTAAGATTTTTACACATTTCCCACCAAAAAGTCAACAAATGTCAACCCTGGGCTCACTTGGTCAGAACTTAAGATTCGGACCAAAAGTCAATTACCCATTCATCCTCAAGATCGGTTAAGTAATTAGTTTCGAAATCTGACCTCAATTTAGAACTAATACCCAAATTTACAAAAATTCCTAATTCTTCCCAAATCTTTAATTTCTACCATAAAAATCCTAGATTTGATGTTGAAATCTGATGGTAGGCTATAATTATGTATTTTAGTCGCTTATTGCACTCTAATTCACTGCACTTTTATTGTGTTTAAGCTTTAATTGATAGTGTTTTGCACTAATTGTGTGTCTTATGCCTTGTATGAGTGATTCCAATGATGTCGTTGTAATGAAATGAATTCGAGTTTTTTGGAGCTTTGATGTCTGAGTAAAAGCCCAAGGGATTAAGCCGGGATCATGTTCGGGGGTCGAGAATAAGTCTGGACGTCAAAACTAGCTCTCTGGATTTACCCACCAATTCCCCGCATGGCGCGTCGTCGCCCCATGCGGGCCGCCTGTTCAAATTTTCTAGAGTAATTATCCTATTTCCCGTAGGAAAAGGTAATTTCATTTGGGCCCGACCTTACTTGGTCTAAATACATGGAAAAACGTTAATTTCTGAACTTTTGAAAAAATTTAGACCTAAGGAGGATAAGGAGGAGTTGGAAGAACACGAGCATAGGGATTGCATCATTCCTTCCTCACTAGAGACCCGAGTTTGGATTGAATTTATGTTTTCCTGTACTTTTATTATATTGGTGATGAATTACTCCATATCTAAGGAGTTGTTCTCTTTAGGGTTTGATGGATCATGTGTATTGATATATGTTTTTGGATTATAACTCTAGTTTTATGTATTGAAGCGTTTTTGGATGATTTAATCGGCGCATCTATATTCACTTGTTCATGTAATCGAAAGAGGCATAACTTGTGATATCTTTGCATTATATTGTTGGTTTAGTTCATTCATTCTTCTAAGTAATTGAAAGAGGCTAGTTGAAGCATTGATTAAACCTAGTTAGGAGGATAATCGAAAAAGGTTCTGCTAAAGACCAATCCACTACGCATTCTCACATATCATCACAGAGCTTAAATTAGCTCATCTCGTGAGGTAGAGACTTAATCGAGAGAGGAGTTTATGCTAAACAATTGAACTAATAACCAAGTGAATTCGAGAGACTCACTTGAACATTATAAGTTAATTAACTAGAGTTAGATCCCAAATAATTATCTTGCATCTATCATATCAAACCCTTATTTTCTTCCATTGATATCTTCCTTTGCTTAGTCCTTGCTTTGACTGTCATTAGTCAATCAGCTATAGATTCTTATTTAATTGTAGTATTAATCACATAAATCTAAATTGTTGATCATCTTAGATAGTGTTGATCATACTAGATAGCAATCTAGCTATAAACTACGATAATACTATTTAACTCCAATCCATGTGGCTATGATATTATATTATACTATATTCGACTAGAATAATATAAGTGTGTGTTTTGCGCTCGTCAAATTTTGGCTCTATTGTCGGGGATTGGCAATTAATAGTTTTTGAAATAGCTTGTAGTGCTAATTCAGAAACTTTTATTTTATTTTTTCCTTTTTACATATGGTGTTCTTTGATTGTGCGTAGGTTACATGTAAGAGAGGTGCATGACTCGATCTTCTGGGAAATAATTGCTACCATACGAACCATAGATAGAAAAACAACTACTCAACCATCTCAATCACTTAGTACTGTATATGGCCAGTCCAGCTAAGGGAAGATTCATCCAGGAATTATATACATCAACAAACAATCAGTCACTCAGTACTGGGTAAGGCCATTCTGGCCCACGGGGAAGATCCATCCATAGGTATAAATATGTATGATTGATAGCTCATTTACTTTATCACATGATTAAAACACGTATATCAACAAGACAAATCCATTATACAGTTCCATGGAATTGACCAGGTCACAATTTTCATGGTGCACACCTGCATGCCCGTCACTTGGCATGTGCGTCACCTAAACACCAGTCATATAACACATAATTCGGAGTTTTGAACCCTCAGAAACAAGTTTAGAAGTGTTACTTACCTCACTCCGAGCAAGTCTCTACTCCAACACACCTTCGCCTCACGAAACGGCCTCTGAATTCCTCGAATCTATCCATAAACAATGCAATACAATCAACACAGACTAAAGGAATCAATTCCATAAGGAAATACTAAGTTATAAATCAAAAGTCAAAAATTGGCCCAAAGCCTGCCCCCGGGCCCACGTCTCGAAATCCGACAAAAGTCAAAAAACCCAAAAATCCATTCAACCAGGAGTCCACCTCCAAATCCCTAGTCTAAAACTCAAAATTTACACCTTAAATAGACACCAACTAGGTGGGAAAATCAATGGGGAAACAAGATTATTGAATAAACATGAGCACAAATGACTTACCTTAAGAATCCCCTCGAAAACCCTCTCAAAAATCGCCAATTCTCGTGCTTGAAATGTCCAAAATGAAGAAAAAACATGGAACCCTCATTTTTAAACATTCTTCCCAGGCCTTCTCGCACCTGTGCCCACTTACCCGCTTATGCGGCTTCACATGAGCGACTCATCTTTGCAGTAATTGATCCTTATCACAAAGTTACAGATTTTCTCAGAGTATGATATGCCAAGAGTTTATCATATATCATAGATACAAGTCTGAGAATACTAGTATTATAGGTGCATTAGAAGCCAGGCAATTGATGAAGAAACATACATAAAGAGATGCTACATATGCAGAAAGAAGCAGTAAAAGATCACATAGGACATAATGAATCGTAGAGAGGAAAACAGGAGTCATGTTAGGCTAGAAGAAGAAGAGAGATCATAGAGAGAGAGTAGACATCTAGTTACATGGTAGGCAATAGAACCATAAGTAAAAGCACAAAAGAAACAACAAGAATCTTAACCAAAATTGAAACATATTGTTTAAGGATGTTGTAAACTTAAACTAGAACATACCAGTGTTAAGAGAGAGAGTAAAGCAGAAGAGAGAAAAATGATAGCACTATTAGCCTTGGCTTGCAGCCAGCTAATAATAGGCAAGAATAGAGAGCAGCAAATAGAGCCAAAGAGATACAGAAAGAAAGAGCACAAGAGAGTAGTATAGAGTGTAGATGTCTGTGTGTGTTTGTGTGATCAAGAGTGTGTGTAGAGTGTCTGTGTAAAGAGAGAAGACAGGGTATATATAGTTTGAAAAACGAGTAGTCACATAGGTAAAGGGTGCACAGTTATGGAAATACAACCAATTAGTATCAATTAAAATACTGAACTCCTTCAATTAAGGAGTCAAGTTCAAACGGTGCAGCCAGGGCTAAGTAAGGAAAGGAAATCAACTTATAAGACTGATTTTNCAATCACAGGGAATCCGAGATAGTTAAGAAAAGCATCACATAAATATGCAAAGAATTCAAAAATTGGTACAGAATTATAGAAGAAATACAAAATCATGTATTCAAGGAAAGCATCACATAAATATGAAAAGAATTCGAAAATTGGTATAGAATTATAGAAGAAATACAAAATCATGTATTCAAGGAAGGCATCACAGGCCTGGGGATTCTTACACAACATGATCGATATAAATCGACAAGTAGACAGCCAGTAGAGTAGAGGTCGGAGTTTTTCAAACATTTAAATAGCAGTCACTGATAGACACGAAGATATACTCATAGAAATCAACAAGAAGAGGTCATAATAATGAATCAAGCGAAAGTCATAAAGAAACACACGAGTACACATAGTCAAACAATAAGGATCAACCTAGAACACTAGGGTTTCAGCAATAACAGTTCAAACAACAAGAAATCATGAGATACTCGCTTAAACATAGCATAGATGACTAAAATCAAGAGGAAATACTGTTTTGAGAACAGGGTATAGAAACACTAGCTTTGAAATTGTTAAAAACGAGATTTTCCGGAGAAAACCATAGAGAAACTTCATAATATTGTAAAAATGTAAACGGATCTTAGAAGAAAACTGAGATACAGAAGATTAGGGTTTTGTGGAACCCAGAAAAGAGGGCAAACCTCAGCGCATAGATTGAGGACAGAGAGACTGTAACACTTACTCAAACGGCCAGGGAAAGGCCGGAAAATGGCAAGAGGCTCACAGGAGGTGAGTGGACCACTCCAGGCTCGTCTGAAGAACTCAGGGTATCACTGAACATGTGAGAGGCGAGTGGATGACCAGGAGATGATAGGGAATCAAAGTTCCGGTGAGAATCCGCCAGAGAAGATGACTGGAGTCCATCGGAGAGGGAAAGTCAAGGAGAGTTCTAGAGAGTTGTAGAGTGATAGAGAGATAGAGAGATGAGAGAGGAACTGTCTGGAAGGAAAATGAGACAGAAAGGGGGGTTAGGCTAGAAATATTTTAGGTAACTAAAATCTGGGTCGTTGATCTAATCTGATCAACGGCTCAGATTGGCTTGGGATTGGGTCGGGTATTTGATGGGTTTTGGGCTGGGTAGGTATTGGGTTAGTTAATTAGGTGGGTTGGGATTTAAAATCAGGCTAGAATTTAAATGAAATGTGGCTAGTTATTAAATACCCCAAAAAATAGATAAGTAATTAAATAAACAACCAATAATTGTACAAAAATTGAAATTGAGTTTAAATAGATGAAATTACAGTAATTAAATAATATTAAGTGTAAAAAATGCATAAGTTTTGAATTAAAATAATACACAATATTCAATTGGGCTATAATTGCAAAATTATTGTAATTGAAATTAAATAAGACCCAATTGACTAATTCGTGAAATAATTAGATTTTAATAGATAAAAAATGATTATAAATAACATACTGAGCTGGGAAACAATTTTGAAGTTATTTTAGAGCACAATTTATGAACTATAAAAATATACAATATTAAATAAATAGGGAAATAATTTAGATAAAAATATGGAAAAATTAGGAAAAATACTCATTATTGCAAAGAGTGATTTTGAAAGCTTATATACAAGTTTAAAAATAATTTGAGGACAAATTGGGTATCAACACCACCAAAATAAATGACATAAGCACGTAGCATGTCCTCCAATATCTAGATAGTGCGTTCGGACTGTCCGTCCGTCTAAGGGTGAAATGTTGTACTCAACTCAACCTGGGTGCCAAACTCTCGTTGCACAACCCTCCAAAACTGCAATGTAAACTGCCTGCCCCGATCTGGAATGATGGACACTGGCACACCGTGAAGGCGAACAATCTCTCGGATGTAAATTTCAGCCAACCGCTCCGAGGAATAAGTAGTACCAACTGGAATGAAGTGCACATACTTGGTCAGACAATCCACTATCACCCAAATAGCATCAAACTTCCTCGAAGTTTGTGGGAGCCCAACTACGAAATCTATGGTGATCCGCTCTCATTTCCACTCTGGGATCTCCAGTCTCTAAAGTAGTCCACCTGGCCTCTGATACTCACACTTCACTTGCTGACAGTTAAGACACCGCGCTACGAACCCCGATATACTGTTACACCCCATATTTTCGTACGTGAAAGTACTCCATAAGTGAAGTGATGAAAGCACGGAAATGAGATCTTACATCCCGCATTTTTCGTACGTTAAAGTTTCGTCGTAAGTTAATCGATGTAAGTTCAGGAATGAGATTATTTTAAGATTATAAGCATTTTATGCTATTTTAAACAAGTAATGAATAAATTTGTGAAGGTGAGAGGGTAAGCAAATCGAAGAAATGAATTTCGTCAAAGTTTGACATTTTGGGATAAAAGACGGCCCGAGCTAAAATACTCAGTATTTATGAACTAGTTCCATACGAGCTACCACATGGCAATAATAGTAAGTTTTATAAGGTATGTGAAAAGTGAGTAGTATTTTAAGTAAATGGGAATAATTATTAATTATGCGAGTAATTGGTTAATTACCGGGTAACGGGACATTACCTAAATAAGTAGTAGATTATCAGATAAGACCAAACCCCCCAAAACGTGGCAGTAACCCACCCTTGATACATATGACTAAGTAGTTATATAATCTTAGGTGGCAACTAAGGGTTAGATATACACTACTTCATTTCTATTAAATTCAATATTTTAATCAAATGGATAATTAAAGGCAACACTTTATATCAACATTACTTCATTTCCAGCTAATTTTGACACTACACTCAAATAAATCCTTTGCACATTATCATTAGTAACAGAATTCTTACAGAAGTTCCTACACCAGTTCATTAACAACGAGGCTTTTCTTTTAACCTAAGGGTTTCAATATTACACTTTAACACTTCCAATACAAACACAAGCAGTAGCATTAGAGATTAGTAGTAGACTTGTTCAAATTGTTACCATAAACAGTAGCAGCGAGACTTCTTCTATCAAATTCAACGAGAATTACTAGAAGCTTAACGACGTAAGAATTTTGCGGTTCTAAAGGAGTACGGTGCAATCCTTTCCAAAAATATCATACGGATTTTTCCCTACTCCAGGTATGTTAAGGCTATCCCTTCTTTCTTTTGGCATGATCCATGCGATACGAACGAAACGTGCAAATGCACAAATTCCATAAGTGACTCTATTCATAGAAGTATTAGAGATATCTATGTTCTTGAATTTCCATCTGTCATAATACTTTATCATCTGTTCATGGGTCTCAGAAAAATATGAAAGTTGAAAAGAGTTTACTTTATGATATTACTCAAAGGCAAAATGGCCTTATGAAGCTCCGAAAGATTTTATTAACGAACTTTTCATGCATTGCATTCATGTGAATTAACCCATGAACAGATGGCGTTATATACGCGTATATATGTAAATATATGTATATGAGATATGGGA